>JADGJK010000180.1:0-44093 GCA_027600645.1 Nowakowskiella sp. JEL0407 | reverse complement strand
CCCTTTTTATTACAATCTTTTTTTTCTTCAAAAAATTTTTCAACACCCCAAAAACACACCTAGGGGTCGACCAACTACCAAAAAAAAAAAAAAAAAAAAAAAAAAGCAAAACCCACAAATAAATTTCAAACGTTTAAAATGGAAAAAAGGAAAACAAAAACACCAGAACCAGGAATACAAAAAAATTTTAAAACAAAAACTTCTAAAAATCTAACGGGGCTGACGTCCACTAGCCAATTGCGCTAATGCTTGAACTCGAGCAGTTTGGGCCCATTCTGAAACGTATGTGAATCCACGGAACTGTTCCTGATCAGCGGCAGAGAGAACAGAGTTACAGGGGGTTAAAACAGGAAGCTCTCGAGTGAATTCTTCGTCAAAGTTCGATACGTCAGTTGGAGAGCTCTGTGAAATCCAATGATTAGTTATGAAAAATCAAGATAATATCGCTTTCGTAATTACAATTCTTGGGTAAAATGGAGGAGCAATTTGAAGTTTAGCCATTGCATCCCAGTCTACACCTTTGAAGAACGGATGTTTCTTGACATCGTCTGCATCACCTCGTCCGTGTCCCAATCTCTTTGTCGGGTCCTTGGTCAACAACTAAAGAACTGTCAGAATTGTCCACTAAAATATAAAGAAAAACTTTCAATATACCCTTTGCAGAATAGTAACAGCATCTTTCGCCATGTTTACTGGATATAAAATTTCATCCTGCAAGATCGCTTCGAAAATCTCATCTTCGTCCTCTCCCCTGAACGGAGACTATTGGGAAAATTTTAGCTTCATGCAATAAGCGATAAGTGGAAAATCTACCTGTCCCAACAGCATCTCATAAATTAAGACACCGAAAGCCCACCAATCAACGGTACGAGTGTATGGTTTTTCCAACAAGATCTCCGGAGCCATAAATTCAGGAGTTCCACAGAAGGTATTCGTAGTAGCGCCGAATCCCATATTTTCCTTACATAAACCATAATCGGCAACTTTAATATGTCCCTCGAGAGTTAACATGATATTATCGAGCTTCAAATCTCTGTCAAGGAATGTTAGAACTTAGACATTGAAATAACGCACAGCTTAGCGGCACCTGTAAACAATGTTGTTCTTATGGAAGTATTCCAATGCTAATAAAACTTCACAGGCGTAAAATTTGGCTCGTTTCTCAGAGAACTGTTGATGTTGAATATGCCACATCAAGTCTCCACCGGATACGTATTCCATAACGAAGTAAATTCTTGATTCGGTCTGGAAACAGGAGTGCAAGTTAACGAGGAATGGATGTCGTTCTCTGTTCGCTGTCAGGAACACACGTTTCTCTGATTTCGTACTGGAAAAAGTTTAAAGTTGGTTACATCTTCTGTGTTAACCATACTTAGACCAACCTTTCTACTTCGTCGTTCTCTATGATGAATTCCTTCTTTAACACCTTAATAGCAAACAGCGCTTTGGAGTACTTTTCTTCGGCCAACATTACTTTTCCAAAGTTTCCTTTACCGAGAACGGCCAAGAAATTGAAGTCGTCCAAACCGATTGACTTAGCCGCCTTCTCGTGGTATGCGTTCGAATCAGTTCTTGGGCGGTTTGTCTGAATGATGGACTGACGGTATTGTTGTTGGAGAAGGTTTTGTTGTTGCTGTTGAGCAATGGAAAGTTGCTGCTGCGATGAACTTTCTGGAATAGGTACCGGTTCGGGTTTTGCAACCTGTACTGGTTCTGGCTTCTGTTCGACAATCTCTTTTGGTGGAACGGCAGGCAACACGGGCGACTCAGGCTCATCGCTGCTCAGATAACCTGGTTGTTGCTTGGGGGGAAGTTGCTGTTGAGGAATGTCAATTTGCTGTGGTTGAACGATTTGAGGGGGTGGAGAGATTGGTTGCGGAGGTTGCTGCGAACGAAGTTGTTCCTGCATTTTCAATTGCTCTTGCTGCATTATTTTTTTATCGATTCGATTTCGTTCCGCCTCATCGATCGCTTGCTTCATTTGATCAATCAAATCCGCATTCAGCCCACAAAAATGAGGTACGAGCGGCATACAATCAACGTGGCAGGCCAGCGAACACTCTGTGCACTTCAAGGACTGCTTTTTACTCACAGGCAACATGTATCCACAATGGCAACACCAGTAAGGAGACAAACTAGCATTTTGTTCGAATCTGTGAGGAATTCTGTGCTTGAGTAGTTGGCTGTAACCTTCATCCTCTTTCTCGTCCTCCTTTGTAAAATATGGTCAAGCTACAGTCGCAAATGATGTTAAAACAACATACCGGTTCTCGTTCAGATTTGGTGATGCACTTCGTGATAACTCGGTGAAGACATTTTTTGTGTGATGTGTATTTGCAAACTAATACAATTCAAAATCAGACATTGAGAAAATACAACAAGAACAAAGTTCTCTTACGTTGACATTTGTATCCTTGTCCGCTGATTAAAAACTCTTGGCAGATCGCACACTTCATGACCTGGTAAAACTGTTGCGGAACGAACTTGTGACCTCGTTTCGGCAATAATTTTTGGACAGGTTTTCGTCGGAATACTCTTTCATTCTGGAACAAATATTTAGAGAAAATATGTGATTAAAAATACATTTTTATACTCTTCTGCGAATCTTGGGAATATCGTGCACTGCAAAGGAACGTGAGTTTTACATCTTTTAAATTGCGAAACTAAAATACCGAAAGTCAATCTTGCATTAAGTTGCCCTGCAGGTTCGAGTTCAAACCACGTTTCAACACCTCCGTCAAACTTGGACACATCATCCTCGCCAAAAGCAAGAGCACCTGGATTACCGACCGAATTGCTTCTGGCACGTTCTACTGACATTGATGGTGACGAAACAGCAGCCACAGAGTTTCGAGCCTGTGATTTTACTTCGTCTGCAAGTTCAAACAACTTGAACCACATCAACCCAAGAACCCCACCGCCCTTTTCGTATATGGCAATTTCGACCTCTTGAGCCCGATCAACGGAGATATCGAAGTCCTCGTTCCATTTTTGTTTCTGCGGCCTAGTTTTTCCCTTTTGGACACCATCAACTCGAATGACTGCGAATATGTTGGTGTTCGGAATTTTCTTTCCAGGTACATTCGTTGCTTGTATTAGGCGAATCTTAAGCTTTCCTGAAAGCTGCTTGCGAGCGGGAACTCGACTGTGGGAATACCGTAAGGCGTCTGAGGTTGGATGTTCGGACATTTCTTCCTCTGCAAATGAAAGTCAAACGAATGAAGATGGAACAACTTTAACAAACCAGTGCCTTCTTCCAGTTCATTCTCCGCATCGTCATTTTCCACAAACAGCGATCGATACCTTTGCTCAGATTTTTGCAAAATAGCAACTTTCGCTGTGCTTTCGCGCAACTTTTCCATAATCTCTTCTTGGATCTTTTTATCAAGTTCAGAACTTCCTATCATTGCTTGTTCCATTCGTTCGGTCCCTGCTTTCACTTTCGATTCAACATCCAATTTCTGCCTCACACCTGCAAGTTTATACTTCACTTTTTCGTTTGTAATTGGAGTTTCACATTTCAGAAAATCTTTAAAATATTGTCAGCAAAAAGACGAAAATAATCAAAAAGCCTATTTTCTACCAAGGTTAGTGTAGGTAACACGAGTTTCGGAAGATGCCATGGCGCTAATCGAACCACTCGAGGATGTACTCTTGATTTGGGAGTTTGTCGTTTTAGTACGGTTCCCGAGTCCACCAAACAGGTTTCCAAATACAGTTGACTGACGGGTATCCTTCAAAGAAGGCGAAAGCAACGGTTTATCGAATCCCAAATCGACACTCTGCTTCGATTTTGAGTTTGGCGATAAGGGTGCATTGTTTAACTCTGGACTGTCACCTCCGGAAGATACGGACCCGAAGCTTGTAGTAACGTCGAGCGGCGACTTCTTTTGTTTAATTTGTAGTTTGCGCATCTCACCTTCCAAGTACTCGAGCCGACGCTGAGATTCGTAAAGCTCGCGCTCACATAGCTCGATGGTAGTGCGGTCGGTTAGACGTTTCAGCATGTTTTCCGCACCCTCCTTGCACAAACGCTCCGTTTGAATCTTTCCCTCCAAGTCTTTAATCTTTGTATCAATATCCTGCATAAAACAGCATTAACACTAATGCAAGCGTGTAAAGTAGAAATGAAAAAGACGACGCAAACCATTTGTCCTGAACTTGAAAACTTGTCCCTCAATTCTTGTCAACACAACTGAAAATTTTTGATTTGCACCTCCTTTAGTGGCACAAAGCTTTATCACAACATGTTTGTGATGAGAATGAAACATCACTGTCTATTTAGATATTTCTTTTTCAAAATACACATTTTCCCGTACTTTTTCTCTCCGATAATCTTTACCTGTTGAGCTTTTCGTTTGATGGCGTTCGTGATCCATGATGGCACCCAAAAAGCGCGGCTCAATGTGGAAGTTGAAACACTATCCAGAAAATCAACACATACAATTGGATTCCAATTTTCTGTGTCAAGAACGTAACGAGGTTCTTCGACTGTTGAGTTGAAGTTTTGATCTTGGTACCGATCGGGGAAATCGGAATCAAATAAAAAATCACAATCAGACGCATGGATCTGTGAATATTTATTTAGCATGATGAATACCATACTCGGACCCAGGAAAGGTACCGCAAGACATTTACAACTTACATATCTGTCAAGTTCCTCCCGATTGAGATCATTCATTGCTGTGACGTTACTAAAGGTTCCAGGCCTGTCTTCTCCTTCCAAGAAATATTTTGGCAGCAGCCCGCGAAAGCTCGACCTAATGAATCTCACCCGCACGTTTTCCGGAACAAAATAATGCGAAGGGAATCGATACCATTCTTTGCCCAGACACAGTGAACTATTAACTGCAATTTTCGCTTCAGAAGAATAGTAAAATTTTTGAAATAAGGGAATCGGGGCGTGGTAGTGCGCGTAGAGGGAATATGTGCGCGAGATGGAAAGGGAAATGAAAAGGCCAATGAAAATTATTGAGCAAAATCGTCGAGCAGCGTGCGAGTACTTCTAAAATATAAAACAAAGGCTGAATTTTAAATAATTGCAACATCACGCAGTCTACCTTTAAAAGGTTGACAGAGTGTAAAATGTCTCCAATCATTCCGATAACAATATCTAGTGACAGAGCTGCATTGAAGCAAAGGATAGGGTATATGACGAATAGAAAACGTTCCTCTTTGTGAGGTTGCCGAGAGAATATCACGAGCCAAATAACAGCTGGAAGAGTACTCCAAACAATGTTCTTCCGTACTACCGAGTTCGATTTAAATAACCATGAATAAATCTTCGAATAGAAAGTCAATCTCCATTTTTCCATATTGATCTCGATACTTACAGAAAGAGGCAGAGCAAGCAGGGCTGCAAGAAAAGCAATATTAAAGTTTAGGAATCCGTTGAATAAATAAAACGACCAATGCTCGGTCCCATAAATATCCGGTCCTCGATCCGAATCAAATACGTTGTATAATACAATGTTTACCGGCACAAGAACGACTTTTTTATAGTAGTAATAATCTGTGAGGGTCATGGGAACAAGAATAAGCAGCAGCGCCATCAGCGAAGATATTATTAGGCGTCGAAGACCAAGGAGACGTAAATGAGAAAGAATCTCGAAAGTATATGATATGCCAACGGCAGCACCACTGAAAGGCCAACCAACGAGCGCACCCAACGCAGTTAACAAAACCACTTTGAAAACGTTAGATCTGGCAGAAGTATCGAGCGTATACGCAAATGATAGCGTTGTGGTGTACATGGCAAAGGTTGATGGTAAAAAGGCTTATGAAAACAGATCAACGCAGTTCAACTGTAATGTTAAGATATGAATACCTGAGCTTGATATAAACATTCCAGTTCCGAACATAAGAAACACAAACGTATAAAACCCAACTGTTTTCGACACATGTTTTGATGCCTTTTCGCACAGTTGATATTCACAATAAACAGACACTAACCCGAGCACACAGCGCAAACCATAAAATACTAGAGGCTTCGCGGTAGTTAGATAGCTTCAGGAGTGGTGGAAATCTGGCGCAAATACCTTGGACAAAAATCCAATTAGTTTTGTGAACAAACGGTGAATCAGGATATAAGCCCAAGATCTGATTGCGTATTGTGGAGAGTATTCCCACGTCTGAAATCCAAATCCATACTGCAAATAATGAACTGGCTCCCTGTAAAGAGAAATGAAACAAGTCGGTAAATGGAACAAATTGCAATACCAGAAATTGAACACTTCATCGCAATCTAAAAGAACATGAGTGAAAGAAAAGAAAAGCAGCGAAATATTAACCTGAAACGGACGAAACAGCGGCCGATAACAACGCCCTCAAGAGCAGGAAGAAATTTATCATGTGGCAGTGCAACGAATAAATTTTTTGAATTTGTAAGACATTCGCAGTTGCTTCATTGTTATTCGTTTCACCCAATCATATCCGTTCTTTGCGATGGAAAGAAACCATGTCTCCTCCAAGAACTCCCACATTCAACCCCAAGTGAAACTCTCCTTAAACCTACTCAACTCTTCCGCAAACAGCGACCGTCCAAACATTCCCGAACAGCAAGACCTGTCCGACAACCAGCACTTCCCTTCCTCCTCATCCCGTCTCTCTGTAGATACTGCAAAACGTTTATCTGTCGCTTCAAATTCCGCTTCTTCAAAGATTAGAAAACCCTCAGTAGCTCAAACACCGCTTTCTGTCATTACTTCAAAACCTCGCTCAATTTCGTTCTTCGTCGACCTTATCAATGAATCCACCGGAGAGAAAAGTCCGGTCTTATCTCCAAGCTGTCATTACCAACTAGAAACCGCATTTAAACGTCACTCCCTGAATCCTCAGTCACCTCAATTGTCATCAAAACCACATACTCAACAGCACCAAGAAAGTCAAATATCATCCCGCAAACAATCTCTATATCAACAACACGTTAGAAGTTTAGACTCTCCGTGGACGCCGCCGCAACATCCATGGGCGAAGATGACACCGGAGCAGATTGCGTCACGAATGCAAAATAGACTCGAAGCAGCTTCGTTGCGACGAACTGAAATTCTTAATAAAAAACGCGAGAAATTACGTCTTCGGTCCGACCAAATCAATTACCGCATCTTCATTCAGAAACAGAAAGAGAAATTACTAGCACATAAGATTCGCGCTCGAATGGAATTCGCGATTTCAGCCGCCGATATTAAACGTCAGCTAATTATGAAACGAAATGTGGAAAAGTTTAGTGCTGCAGTTGAACATGCACAGACAGTTGCGATGGTTCAACGGTTGAAGAAAGTTTTGGAACTTCGAAAAGCCTATTCTGAATCGTTCGTTTTCGATTTCAAAGAGTTAGCCAGTTCACAAGGTATTACTACTAACGAAGACTTTTTAAATCTTTTGGGAGGAAATCCGATGGGTTCAAGGGATTTCGAATCGGAAGACCAAAACACTCTCACTCCAGTGAATGCGAATCCGACGAGCAATTTATCAAAGAGACCATCGACTACGAAACGTGGCTCGAAATCAAAAATCTCCAAATCGCAATTATCGAAAGACATCGAAGTGACTGTGCGCAAGGATTCAGTTGAGGAAATACGAAATGAACAGCAACAAACCCTCTCACCGACTTCAGCGTCACCTAAGTTAAATAAAGATGTTCAACCAGAACTTTCTGATAAAACGGAGACAGAGACCGTCGTGGAACTAGATACTTCAGCAGATGATAACGCAAATCCTCCAAGCGAATCCTTGATTCAATCAATTCGCCGCACCCAATCACTACCTGATCTTCTTATTGAGGAATTAGAAGAAGTCGAGTATATTGAGCTTCTCGATCTTTTACCGCCTGTGACTAGATTCACATTACGAGAGCTAGATTTAGATGAGATTTTAAACAATCCCCAACTACGACATGATCTCTATTTCGACCCGAATCTGCAATTCAAACCTAACCTGGACGGGGAAAGAGGCGAGATAAAACAGACTCGACAAGAAACTTATTGGACTGAAACGGCTGCTGAATTTAGTGCTGGAAAATATTATCGAGTTCCGTTATTGGTTTACGAGATCCGAGCAATCATGTTGGAATTATTACCTCCGACTGGGTCAACCACCCAATCGGAAGAAAGTTCCACATCCGCGACCGGTCGCATTCGATGGTGGAGAGAAGAAATCGAGAGAAATCTTGACATTAGATTTATTTCGCAACAAGTGGA
The DNA here is from genome assembly GCA_027600645.1 of Nowakowskiella sp. JEL0407. NCBI lineage: Eukaryota > Fungi > Chytridiomycota > Chytridiomycetes > Cladochytriales > Nowakowskiellaceae > Nowakowskiella > Nowakowskiella sp. JEL0407. The sequence continues at coordinate 35,895 of JADGJK010000180.1, read as the reverse complement.
TCACAATGTCTTGAATGTTCTTGGAATCGTAAAGTACATTGCGGAATTGTTGAAAGCGAATTGCGCTCCGGCACGAGACGAACTTGTTGATTCTATGGTGGCGGAATGCGAAGCAGGGAATATTGCACGTACTTTCCGACTTTGTTTCGAGCTGCTAGAGTTGATGAAATTGGTAAGCAAAATTTTTCTCTGTTTATATTCAGATTTTATCTAATTTCACCCATATAGGATTACGCAAATCACCAATTGCATCGATTACGACCATACGTCGTCGAACATGCAGTAGACTTCGAATGGCGGTGGTTCAAAGACCAATTAGAAGCAGAGGCGCTTAAAGTAGACGATACAACCGCATGGCTGAAAGAATCTTTCAAACGACTAACGAAGCAACCTCTCGCTGCATCGAAATCAATTCCGTCGTTTCCCGATGTTTATCATGAAGCACTTATACATCTAATCGAACAATCAGTCAATTTTTCAGACTCTGTAAACGTTCCTGAGACTCTGCGAATGGATACGTCCCGACTGGTGAATTTTTACAACGATTGGCAGGATGTCACGATCATGGCGTCACTTTTGATTATATTTAGACAGTGTTGTGGGCTTCCAAAGACGGCGCCGGCGAACATTAAGAGAGTGAGTCCATTGGTTCTTGATAAGGAATGTCAAGAAGCGAAGAAAACGTTGTGGATACTGTTAAACGATGGTGAGACTTCTTTGCATCATATTACGTTACAGATTTCGTCCATGGCGGGAAGAGTAAGGAATTTAGAACTAGACGAAAGGGAGAACGCTTTGCTTTCTTCACTGATCGATAAAACTTTGAGCCCAGAGAGTAAAGTATACGAACTGGTCGGGAAGCGGGTTGCTTCGGTGCTGTTGGATTATCTGGTTAAAGTGTATGGGGAGAAGAAAAATCAGGGAGGTATAGAGATGAATTCGGATGAAAGCGACGAATCTACTTCAGAAAGCGAAAAAGAAGAAGAAAATAGCATAGCAGCGAGGATGAGAAAACGGCAAGAAGAGTTGAAAAATTCAAAGAAAGAAGTAGCAAAGCCTGCACCGGAGTCACCAATAGATGCGAAGGTTTTGGCGAAATACGGCTTAACCGAACTAGAAACGGAAATTAAAGATTTGTGTGAGAGAATTTCACGACTATCAGAGCATAATCGGGCGGTTTATGGTCCGGTGTACGTGTCGATTTATACAGAGTTACGAGGAACTGCTTGAACGAATTACAATATTATTATCACCTTTACATTTTTACACACGCACACATTCGATAAATTTTCTCCTTCCCCTTATGAACTATATTTTTAAAGAATTTGGATTGGTTATTTTTTTTCCAGTTTGATTGTTGTACTATTTGGAATTAATTTTGCATTTCTGTTTTTTATTTGATATTTCTTATTTTTAATCAAGTCGTATTTTTTTTTAGAAGTTTTTTAATAAAACTTTTTGTTGTTTGCCTAAGTACGCGTTTCTTATTCCATGGAATGGCAACTTCGACAATTGTAAGAAATCACTTCCACACTAAGGACCACTACCATTCCAATCTCGCATCGTTTGGCACAAATCCCTCAGATAATTGGAGGAGGTCTGTAGTTTTGCAAGCAAAGAGGTAATCATGATAATCGCCAACTTGGATACCTTGTTGAAATTTTTGAACAAAAGACGAAATGAGAAAATCATCGATTCTACGAAAATCGCTATTCCTGATTCGGAAAAGTCATGTACAGTCCTAAAATCTATCCAGGTTCTTCCAAGAATTGAAAAAATTAATTATTTTTTTTTTAATATTGGTTTTCCAGCAATCCCCTTTCGTTCTTGTTGGATCTTCATCACAATCAAACAATCTGCACGTTATAGAAAATTTGTCTTCAACAACTGGATGGAATCAGAATACGAAAGCTGCTGGTTTACAGGTTTCCTTCAAAATTTATTCATGTTTTCTTTTCTTACACTTTTCTTGGAAAGTTGAAATCAGCATTTTCGTTACCAAATCCGATTTACGATATGGATGTTTATCAGGATAAACTCGTAACAGCAGGTCCGAACGGAACAGCTCAAATCTTCAAATTGAACGTTCAAAAGTTGAATGAAATGGGAAAAGGAATTGAACATGTTGCGGATTGTAAACTCGGGGAAGAATCACTTGTAAAAGTCATGACATTATTTTCTCTTACACTTGTATACAATTTATTGTTATTTTTATTAGGATAAAGTACGAATTTCGCCACCGAATATGATGACTGCGTCAGTGAAAATCAGCAAAGTTGAATTTTCGATTCACAATCCAAATATCTTCTTTGGAACTGAAGGGGTCAATTTGAAATTATGGGATGTAGAGAAATCTGTGCTGAAAGAATCGGAAGCTGTAAAAAATGAAATTTTAACTCAAATTTTATGGTTTTAGACTTACAACACACATTTTCCTTCTTTTTTTCTTTTCAAGGTTGCCAAAGATACCATTCGAGCATCTGCATGGAGCTCATATTTGCCCGGAATAATTGCGGTTGGTGGTTGCGATCGAAATTTTCAGCTCATTGACTCGAAAAATATAAAATCTCAAGGAAAAGGAATCGCGGCAGTATATTTTCCAAAATTACAATTTACAAAATAATCTATAATCTTCTTTTAATGAGGAAAGGTTTGGAAGGTCGATTCTGCACATGAGAGTTCCATCACGGATGTGCAATTTAATCCTTTCATACCGTATTGGGTTGCAACTTCAGGTTAGCAACAAAAGCGTCATCTAGACTTTCTTCATTTAGTTTCAATTTTAAGGGGAAGATGGAACATTAAAAATTTGGGATTTGAGATATCTGAAATTCCCAGTGGCAAGAATTGATACACACTATCACTCAGTTGAAAGCGTAAGCTTCAAATCAAAAAATATCACTTAATTCTTGCAAATTCTAAACAATTTATCGAAAACAGATTGCATGGTCAAATACTCACTCTGAAATAATAACGACCGGATCATCAGATCGAAACTGGAGAGCTTTTGCAATTTCAACACAAATGATTATTCCTAGAAAATTGTCTGAGGATTATTTTGTCGGGTTTCCGGGCTCGGAATGGATACAAAAAGCTAAATTTAATAAGTACGCAACTGCTGATGCACGACAGAAAGTTTTGGAAACACCTTTAGAAGCGTTGCGGAATGGGAACGTGTGTGCGGGCGGAAAATTGATTGCAGAGTACGGGACCGAGGAATATTCACCTATAGTTTGCGGTACGCACACTTTACTCTTCTTTATTCGGAACAATTTTTTACAATATCTTTCAGTCCAAAGTTCCTTAACACATTTGGATACGTTTTATTCCCTCTCTGCTGCAGGAGAATTGAGCGCTCACACTATTAGACCAGAGCTATGGGAGCAAATAACACCGCACAAGTATTTTATTTATTAAAACCAAATCAAATTCGAACAGTTTTTGTATTAATAGTTAAAATATCATTTTAGATTTAGCTCACACCGTCAACCTCGAGAATACGATGTAGAGAGAGAAATTTATAGCCGCGATTTTGCATCGGCGTATGCCAAAATCAGCTCAATTTCAAAATCAGCACGTGCAGAAGGGAAATTGATTTCCACGCATGAAGCGGATTTGATCGACCTGTGTACACCACGACCTGAAATTGATTCCCAGTCGTGGAAGATTGCCAATACAGAAGATTCGGAAAATGAAACCAATGAAAGAGCTGTTGCCACGACCGCAAATACCAAGTTTGAAGGGAGAATAAGCAGGGTAACGAGATTAATGCAGGATTATGAAGCGAATAATAGTAAACAGTTGTTGGTGTATGAGAAAAATGAGAAAGACAGGGAGATGGTGGATAGATTCCGTGCGGATTTGGATTCGTTTTCGTACTTTTTGCCACCAAATTTTACGGCGATGACTCAATGGGTTTGTCCTGTACGATGTAATCATTTTTCGTATTTGTACGCACTTTTTTCATACTTTTTCAGGCTAACGAAAAAAGCAAACTGGAATTTGAAAACCTTGTTTTACGGTTCAACACGTTAGTTCATGTTGCAAAAGGAGAATATGAAGAAGTCGCAAAAGCAGAGAAGTACATCATTATAGATATTTTTGAGTTTATTTGTTTAACATTAATATATCAGTGCAATTATAAAAGGAATGGAATCCGATAACACTTATATGGACGGTGAAACATTAACCGTAGGGTTTCTTTTCATTTATAGGCAATTGGATATAAAAATTTCGTTTAATTTTTTTTTTTTTTTGGATAGTATATATTAAAATCAATACTCCCATTCGACTACCCACGCGGATTACACATGGGAATACGGTTCGCTGAAATCTACGAAGACACAAACGCGCGCGACTTTTCCGAACTCAACGAAATGTTGTTATTAATGCTCTACCCCACCACATACGATTCAGAGTCCGACATAATTTCTTTCTTCTCAAACTCTCAAACATCTATTAAAAACAATCTAGAATCGGGTCAAGAATCACCGGCAGTTGCAAAATTATCGCGAAATGTTATTGAATTAAAGCAAGAAAAGATTAAAGAGTATATTGAAATGAGCTCGAAGAGTGTAAAGGCGAAACTGGAAACGGTTGCGGTTGGGAATAAGAGTGAGAAGGAGGTTTTTGATGGGAATGTTATTAATGTCGTGATTGATGACTATGATAAGAAATCTTCCGGTGGAGAAAAATCTGAGAGAAGAGTTTTGGATGTTAAACAAAATTTCGCGTTGGATGCGATACTAAGGAACCCGAAATCAGTAATGTTTATGATAAAACGTGAAATGTATGCATTCCGCGTCGCTTTTATTTGTTTTCATTCTTACTGGTTACTTATTCTTGTTTCCAGGTCATTTATAAAAATATTCCTCAGAAACAATGAAAATTTGGAAGACGATATTGTTCGCTTATTCACACCAGTGGACAAAACCAACATCCGCGCAACAGCAAATACAGGCGCCTCGAGTCCTATCAACTTGGCCGCCGCAATTAACGCCGGAGTAACAAACGCAACTGACCCAGGAATGCGAAAAAGCACTACATTGTCAACCATGAAACCCAGCACTTCATTTGTTGCCGGAGCCGGATCACCAGCGAGTCAAACAATATCATTAGGAGAAAGAACAATATCTGTCGCTGCGAATAAAATTTATTTGGATTCTTTATTGTTCACCAAACGGTTTGAAGAGTATTTTGCGGTTGGATTAGAATTGGTGGTGGTAATGTTTAAGATCTTAGTTTTTCTGTCTCATTATTTCCTAACGATCATATTTATTTGTTGCGATTTTCATGTTACAGTTATTCTCATCGTTCGATTTTTCTCGTCTCCTCTTAAAATCTCTAGAAAACGAAGGAATCCCATCCCTAAAAACCCACATCGACAAACTAACAACCGACGCATCAACAACGCTCTCCCAAGGTATCACGCTATCACAAAAGACAACTTCAACAATCAGCGCATTTGGAATATTATTATCAAATGGAATCCGGATTCAAAAGGACGCAATTTTTGTTGTTGTTCGAGTGTTGAGTGTGTTTTCGCAACTTTTGGAGGGGTTCGTTAAAGTCAGTGGTGGAAGTTCGAGTCCGACCCATAATATGGACAAGGATTCGGCAGTAATTGTAGCGGTTGCGGAGAAGTTGATGATGGGGTTGATTACCATTTTAACGTATGTTTTAATTTCACTTTTTTTTTTAATTGTGGTTAACATTTTCTTTTTTCCTCTTAAAGTCAAACAAGCGCATCGCTTTTTAAAATGCTGGAAACCATGGAACGAATATTCAATAGAAACGGAGGAGAAAAAAGTTTCCACATAAAGTAAAATCTGAACAATTCTTTTTTTCGATACGTATTAAACATTCAACTCACAGGGAATCAGCACAACTCGTGAAAGATTCAATCGTGGAGAATCTGAAACTGTTTCCGCGATGGGCAACCGAAAAACGATTGCTGCCATCCGGATCATCATTGATTGGCGGTGCTGTATTAACTGCAGTCGAAGAATTACAAAGTATAAACGACAGACTTGGGAAGTATACAAACATAATGAAAAGCATGGATGGTTTGGCTGATTAAATACTTTTTTTATTTTTAAACTAAAAGCTAAAATTCTCAAATTTATGAAAATAAAAAAAACAACTATAAACTACCGAGTAATAGCTTAAAAAAAGAAGATTCTTTTTACAAAAGCAAATTATATTACAAATAAATAAAAAACAATCCTTTTCAAAGTAAAGGAGGGTGAGACATTTCAAATCTTTTTTTTTAATTCGAGGCCATTTCAGAATCGTGAAATTCTTCCTAATCACATAAACCGATCGCGATGTATTCACATCGTCGTATGATCCATCATCTTCGAAGCGAACAAAAACTCCAATTAATTTCCAAGGTATACACAAATAGATTGAGTCGGTATGTGGAAATTCAACGGTTGAAAAACACCCGGGTCGTTTGTTTTAGGAGTTTGATATTTACAAAGAGTTTGAAGCGTCGAAGTTTATTCGTTTCGTGGCGTGGCGTCGGTTTACGGTTGGAGGAATGAGGCACAGTGCAAACGTAGAGGTTGTTTCAGATAAACAAGTAAGGAAAAAATCCGAGTTCAGGGAATTTTTTACTGTGGAGAAGTTGATGAGGTTCGTAAGGTTTCGTTAGTCGAGAGATTCAATTAGTTCACCAGAGTCAGAAGAGGTTTTATCAAAGACCGATCGTCCAAATTATGAGAGTTGTCAATGAGAATAGCGCTTGGAAGAGATCGTCCTCGAGTATCAGGATAGAAGGTGATCTGCAGAAATGATGAATTAAAATTGGCTCTGAAGGTAATGTAAAAGAATTTTTGATTTACCAACAAATCTTCGATTCCAGTTTTCAATAAAAAGATATGAGCGACAAGTCAAAGAGACTACGTCAAAAAACGAAATGAGATTCCAAAGATAAGGAAAGAGGTCCAAGCAAAGAATATCGAGGTCAGAAGAAGTTAAGCGCGTACAATAGGAAAGAGGTCGAATTTGAGCAAATAATGAGGTTGGATAGGCGATAACGACTGGAGTGTCTGTGAGAAGATTCGAAGCCAAGTTTGGTGGGTATAAAATAGAGGAATACCAGATCAAGCCCGAAACGACACCAAATGAGGAATTTCGCAGACTAGGAGGTCAAATACGGACGAACTGAGAAAGATCAGGATATTCCTTTGAAACCGAAAGAATGAGATACGAAGATTTCCCGTGAAATCAAGAGATGGGGTTTATAAATAGCCAATAAGTTATAGTCCTCGTCCGATAGCGAGGTAAGTAGATCCAAAGAAGGTACCAAAGAAGTTTTGCTTGTCATGTTCGTCGTTTGCTCGTGCGACGAGTGTTAAATTAGAACGATCCAAAAAAAGTTGGATCAAAAACAATCTCAAAATTGAATTGAGAGTGAGAATTGGAAGAGGAAAGTGGTCCCTTTTTATAGTGAAGGGATCGGGTTGAATCAAAAAACAAAAACAAAACAGGGGACTGTGGCGGATGTGAGACTGGAACCTTATGATTTTCTGTTTTTTTGACGGTCATATACTGAGCTGAGCGAGGGATCCAGACTCTGATCAATGAGAATTCCACATTATGAGCAAGAGCAGGCTGGCGAAGGTGCTGACTTTCGGACTCTATCACTAATGACTCAAACTGTGCCGAAAACCAACAAGCCGAAATATCACCATTTTTTGAAGGATAAAAAGCACGATAATAAGATCAAAAGCTGTAAAATTGAATTCTTTTGTCTAGTTATGAGAAGGAAGAGCTCTGGTTTTATTGTTAAATTTATGAACTGCGGTTACGTTTGGCTAAAGCAGCAGGGATTTCAGTCATATTATCAAAGTACTGCTTAGTGGCGATCTCTCGCTCAACTTGAGCCAAAATTGGTCGAAGGTAGGGTTTATCCTAAATAAACAAAGTTTTAAAAAAATTTTAATTCCTAAATTTCTTTTCCAAATTCAAATAATTACGGTTTCAGCAGTAACATGATATTCTTTTGGGAGTTCAGTCTGGGTTACATCGAGAGCGAAAGCCGTACGGAATCGGAAAGTACGGTCTTGGAATTCTCTGGGGGGAAGACGACGGAGGGCTTCTTGGACCAATGCATTTTCTTCCGGGATCAAATCGTCGTAAACGAGACCTATAAAAAATACCACATAATATTAAAAAAAAAAAGCATTGTAAACACAATGAAGAGGCTGACCCATTTTGCGATAACCCATTTGGTTAGCCCAGAGCTCCTTGAGGCCGTCAAGGCCCTTTGAGGATCTGATGTTTTTCAGCGACTGGAGGAACGTGACGGACATTGCAGAGGGGAAGTTTCGGAGTACAAGCAAAAATTTTGATCGCCTGTCAACAATCCCTTGGTGGAAATGGATCCCGCCTTCGACCGCTCCCTCTTCAAAGACAAGAACTTTCGTCCCGTAGACTATCTCGCTGAGAAACAGCATTTTGCTCTGGATTCGCTGCGTCGTGAATTCCTGCTGTTTCTGAAAGACTTGAAAAACGAACTCGTACTTTTCCTGTTCTCGCTCTCGTTGTTTATTTCTTACACTCGTTTATCCTTTAGGTCGAGCTAATAAACCAAGATTATGCAGATTTTATTAATCTTTCGAAGAACCTGGTCGGTGTTGATAAAATGATTGCCGACTTAAGGCGACCTTTGGACAAAGTTAAAGCGGACGTGGATGTAATTATTTGAATTGAACTACTTGTTACTGTCTTTGTTTGTAATTCAACTATTCAGGTCATTCACACCAACCTGAAACGTGTAATTAGTGAGTTGGATGAAAAGTTGGAAAAAAGAGGATCTATAAGAGAGAAGAAGGTTGCATATTATTTTCCGTGACAATCAATTCTCGTCTAAATCTTATTCATCAAGGCCTGTCTGCTGTTGTTTCTCGGCATTCACGAATCTGTTTCAAAGATTGAAGAGATGCTGAATATTACCCACCACGGCGATGAGTCTTTTACCTCTGATGAAACAATGGACCCTCCACAAGACGACGGAAAGTTGATTGAACGAGTAGCTATTGAATATAACCAATTGCAGTTTTTGGTGTCGCGAGGAAAGGATACACCTTTCGTTTCAAACATCGAATGGGTACTGTTTTTTTTCACATTTTTTTAATCTCTTTTATTTTTCTAACTCCTCGATTTGTTTTCTCTATTCGCATTTAAACAGAGGATCACGAGGATCAAAGATTCCATAACCACATCACTTTCTCGAGCTTTAAAACAATCATATCAACAAGTTCTATCCACCTCTACGTCTGTACCTTACCAAACCTCACTGACACAATATCTTCGAACATACCTGCTGATCGACAAACTCTCTGAATCGTGCGAGATATTCCGTACAACTATAATGGTTCCATTTTTAACCAAGACGATTACACCGACCTCATTAGAATTTAATCCAACATTAACGCCGCTGATATTAAAGACAGAGAGTGGAGAGTTTTCGCCATTACGTGATATGTACCACAAAGTGCTAGAATTTGTAAAGGAATGTATGGTGATTGTAGATGTTATGAAAAAAGTTGCGAGAGGAAAGGGTGTAGATTTGTTGAGAGATGTGGTTTGGAAGGAAATTGTGGAGTTTGTGATTAATAACGTTGGGGTAATTTTTATGCCAGGGATACCGGAAACTTTTCATCAAGTAAGTTAAAAGTTGGATTTATGTGACTTATGTTTAATTTGTTTTTTCCGGTATCGTTTGAAGAATTATTTGATTTCAATGGAGTTTGTGAGGGATTTTGAGACGAATTGTAAATCGAAAAAGGCAGTTTTGCAGTTACGCAGTCATCCGTCGTACGTAGAGTTTATGAAACGGTGGCAGTTGGCAGTATATTTCCAAATCCGGTTTAACGAAATCACAGCGAAATTGGAGGGAGGATTAAATTCCGAAAGTATGAGTGTAGATAACACAAGTAAGTGTCTTGTCTCCAATATTTCAAATCTTTCAATTAATATTACGCACAAAGAAGACCAATTACGATTGAATTCAAGTATAGCGCTTGTGGAAAGCATAAAGTTATGTTGGGACGAAAAGATATACTTGTACGGACTTTCCCATAAATTTTGGAAGCTAACGTTACAAATTATTACGCGGTACACGATGCATTTGAAGTCTAAAATACCGGTAGCGTCTGCTACCACGACGGGAGAAAGTGAGCGTGACGATTTAGCGGGAAGTACACCAAAGTTGAACGGAAACAATGGTATCGGATCGCCGGCGCTTCCACCACGACCATTGAAATCGGGGGGAACGAAATCGGGAGATGAAGAGGCTGGAGAAGAGAATACACTAAAGCTTTGTTTATACATATACAGCGATTTAGTACGAGTGAAAAAACTGGTATGAACCGTTGTGAATTGATACAATCATTATAGATTATAACAATTTTTATTCAAGGTAGGGCAAATTTACAAGGACGATATACAACCAAAATTACCCGCATCACTAAACGAACACGAAGGATTATTCCAAGACACGATAAACACGACAATAAGCTTTGAAGATTTATATTCCGACATCACGACGCGAATCACTCAGATCTTGATTCAGAAATGCAGTGAGCCTTTGCGGATGATTAAGGAGATTCCAGCGCAATACCGAAGTATGAATATTGAAGAACCTAGTAAAGCCAGTGGATACGTCGAAACGATATTTAAGCCGATGAAGAAGTTTATGGAGACGGTGGCAGAGGAACAAGTAGACAGTCAGCAAGTGGAAGAATGGAAGAGTACGATTGTAGGAATAGTTCAAGAAAGGTGAGAGAAACTCATTTATAGAGTTTGAGGAAATTGATGTTTATACCCAACTTATCAGGTTTAAAAGAGAAATGGAGGAGATGGAAACGCGGGTAGTCAAGACGGGAGAGACACTGAAGCGATTCAATCGCAAGAAATACAACAACGCGGGGGCGGAGAGCGAGACGGTGGAGAGCAAGATTCAGCGACAGATCTTGATAGACAGCGACGCGTTTGAGCGAGAAGTCGCGGGGCTGTGACGCCTTAAAATTCAACCTGGCAGTGCATGTGGCGCAATCTAAGAAAAATGACAACAAATTTGATTGATGGAAAGCAAATCGCAGAGTAACGCACCGTCTCTCTTCATTAAAACACACTTTAACCATCGCATTCTGCAGGAAGATCAGGCTCTCGCTCCATGACCGCATCTCGTTCCTGAAAACCACCTACTCCTTCACTCCCGGTCTGACCATTATCCAGGTCGGAAACAGGGACGACTCTTCGCTCTACGTGAAAATGAAGCAGCAACAGGCGGAGAAAGTCGGTATCAACTTTGCAAAGATCCTACTTCCCGAAACAGTCACGCAGAAACAACTCCTGGCCCACATTGAGTCGTTGAACACCGATCCCAAAGTCCACGGTATTCTCGTTCAGTTGCCGCTTCCTGCTACTTTGGATGAAATGTTGATTACCGAGGCCGTGGATCCATTGAAGGATGTGGATGGTTTCCATTCTTCCAACATTGGACAACTAGTGAAGAAAGATACATCACCTATGTTTGTCCCATGCACTCCCAAGGGTGTGATGGAGTTGCTGAAGGAGAAAAACGTGGAGATTGCTGGGAAGATGGCTGTCGTAGTGGGTCGTTCCAACATTGTCGGAATGCCTGTTGCCGCGCTCTTGCAAAACGCTAACGCGACTGTAACGGTATGTCACTCGCAAACCAAAAACATAGAGAATATTATTAAACAAGCTGATATTCTCGTTGCTGCTATCGGAAAAGCGAACTTTATCAAAGGAGACTGGTTGAAACCGGGTGTTGTCGTGATCGATGTCGGAACGAACGCTGTTCCAGATGCGACCAAGAAGACTGGAATCAAATGGGTCGGAGATGTCGATTTTGAGGCCGCTAAAACTGTTGCGTCGGCGATTACCCCAGTTCCTGGGGGAGTTGGACCGATGACTGTTGCGATGTTGTTGCAAAACACGGTGATCAGCGGCGAGAGATTCTTGAAGGCGAAGCAAGAGATAGAGTATCTACCGTTAGAATTGCTTGATCCTGTCCCAAGCGATATTGACATTGCGAGTGCACAGACGCCTAAACATATTCAAAAGGTCGCTGGAGAATTGGGACTGTACCAAAACGAGTATGAATCGTACGGAGCGTATAAAGCAAAGATTTCTCTCTCTGTTCTGGACCGGCTTGCGGCGAAGAAGAATGGAAAGTATATCGTCGTGACGGGTATTACTCCGACTCCTCTGGGTGAAGGGAAATCCACAACGACTATTGGTTTGGCGCAGGCTTTAGGTGCTCACCTCAAAAAGACTGTTTTTGCGTGCGTGAGACAGCCATCTCAAGGACCTACTTTTGGTATTAAGGGTGGTGCAGCCGGTGGTGGATATTCGCAAGTAATTCCTATGGATGAATTTAATCTTCATTTAACTGGAGATATTCACGCCGTAGTCGCTGCTAATAATTTATTGGGTAATTTAAGTGATAAATTTGTGTTTTTTTCGTTTACGTAGATATTTTTGTGTTCAGCTGCTGCTATTGATGCACGAATGTTCCACGAAAGCACCCAAACTGATGAAGCATTATTTAACAGACTTTGTCCAGCGAAGAAAGGCGTTCGAACATTTTCACCAGTAATGTTGACCCGATTAAAGGTAAACAGTTTTTCTCATCAATTAATTCCGTATTTAACCTGGTAATTCAACATTAAAAAAGAAATTGGGTATCGACAAAACCGATCCTAATACATTAACCGCTGAAGAAAAAGCTGCGTTTGCGCGATTAGATATCGATCCAGCCACGATCACTTGGCAGAGAGTTATCGATACAAATGACAGATTTTTAAGAAAAGTAACGGTAGGCTTGGGACCACAAGAATTAGGCAAGACCCGAGACACTGGATTTGATATTGCTGTTGCTAGTGAGGTTATGGCTGTTTTGGCGTTGACTACTGGCGTCAAAGATATGAGAGAAAGGTTTGACTTTGATTCTTCTATCTTTTGGCGCATAAAAGTTTATAGTTTTTTTCCTCAGATTGGGAAGAATGGTCGTTGCTAGCAGTAAAACGGGCGTACCAATTACGGCTGATGACATCGGATGTGGAGGAGCGTTGACTGTGCTAATGAAGGATGCAATCAAACCAAACTTGATGCAAACGTTGGAGGTAAACAAATTTTTTGATACAAACGTTTGTTCGTATTGATTCACCGCACACTTCAGGGAACACCAGTCTTTGTTCACGCTGGACCATTCGCCAACATTGCCCACGGAAACTCTTCGATTCTGGCCGACTTGATTGCGTTGAAACTTTCCGGTACAGACGCATTGAACCCGACACCAGGGTACGTAATTACCGAAGCCGGATTTGGAGCGGATATTGGAATGGAGAAATTCTTTGATATCAAGTGTCGGTACTCTAACCTTGTTCCGGATGCGGTCGTATTGGTAGCTACTGTCCGATCGTTGAAAATGCACGGTGGTGGACCGGAAGTTGTTGCTGGTAAACCGTTGGCGGAAGTTTACCGAGTCGAGGATTGTGAGTTGTTGAAGAAGGGAGTAGAAAACATGAAGGCGCATATTAGAAACGCGAGAAAGTTTGGAATCCAAGTTGTTGTGGCTGTTAATCGATTCAGGTTTGTGACATAGACTTGAATTTAAAAGATTGTGATTCTGAATGAATTTTTTTTTAGCACTGATACGGATGCCGAATTGGAGATTGTGAGAAAAGCTGCCGTTGAAGCTGGAGCGTATGATGCAGTTACCTGTGAACACTGGGCCAAAGGAGGAGCGGGAGCAGTAGATTTGGGAAAAGCGGTTGTGAATATATGCGAGCAACGAACACAAGCGAGTGAAAGTGGTTTTAAATTCTTGTACGATTTGGAATCTAGCATTGAGGAAAAGATTGAAAAGATTGCAAAGGAGATGTATGGAGCTGATGGAATCGAACTCTCAGAAGAAGCCAAATTAAAGATTGAGACATACACCAAGCAAGTAAGTGAATCTGAAAAGGATTTCGATTTGATTTGATTTATTGACATGAAAATTAGGGATTTGGAAAATTGCCTATATGTATGGCAAAAACACATTTAAGTTTATCACACGATCCAAAGTTGAAAGGAGTTCCCACAGGTAAGAAAGAGAATACAAAAAAAAAAATGTTTGGCAGCACCTTATGAAGTAAACAGGATTTACTGTTCCGGTTCGTGATATTCGCGCGTCAGTAGGAGCAGGATTCTTGTATCCATTGCTTGGAACAATGCAAACCATGCCTGGATTATCAACGGTAAGTCGCATGAGTCATACAAAGAAATCATACTAACAAAAGAGACAGAGGCCATGTTTCTTCGATGTTGATATGGATCCGGAAACGGGAAGAGTCTATGGATTATTTTAAAGAGTATCAGCGCAAATGATAAGGCGGTTGTTGACAAATAAAGTGCAACATTGAACATGATCAAATCGTTCGACTCCATCGTCGTCAACAACCAATCTTTGTCTCAGGAGGAATTGCGTTGGCAATACTATGTATCTATAAACAAAATACCTACTATTTATAATTCTTGTATATCCTGTTCCTTTTTCTTCGCTTGTTTCTAATCCACAAATTAGCCCAAAAATCTTCCCCTGTTACTAATTTAGATAGTCCCGATAAATCAGACGATGGAATAACTGTCAGTATTTCTTGAAATTAACGTTCAAGCCGTTATATTTACCACTAAGAATTTGTTTAGACTGAGCCCAAATTATCCCCTATTGCACAATCATTTGTTCCAACCCCAACAGCTCCCACGATTTCACCTTCTTTTACAACCACATCTCTTCCTCCTCACTTTGTGCATACACCTCCACCACCTCCGCAGTTTAGACCACCAAACCTACAACTTGTAAATTACGACTTGAATCTACACCCACCGTACAATTTATATTCGATTCCGGTTGTTCCCGAATTTCCCATTTATCCAATGCATGCTACTCCGATGCCGTTTCCCCCGCCTGGTCAAGTCTTTCCTGTATATGGAAATGTAACAGGTATCAACTCTTTCTATGTTCATAAAACAATTTCACAATCTTTTTTATTATTACAGCAATCACGGCACCAACATTTAATCCTGCAACTGCAACTGAATTTCTTCCATATCCGAATACTGTTCCCACGCCATCAATGCAATCATCTCCCCTGGCTCAACCACAGTCTTTATCACATTATGCTACTGACTCGGAGACAGAGCAGATGTTGGAAGGAAATGATACAAATGAACAGGAATTTACAAACGAATCAACTGAACAAATCGAGTCGTTCTCGGATGCGGTTTTTGCGCCAGAATTCCAAGATGTTCAAAACTACGACGACGGCGAAGACGACGACGAATACCCTTCAGATGAGAAAGATGAATATGCGGGGGAAAAGTCGGATACAGATCGCAAGGTTATTCCTGAGGACACTGTCGGTGATACGCGGATGGAATTTGGAGAAAGAAACGATTCAGTTGTAACAAATTTAAATCTAGAAGAATACCGAGAGATCAATCAACACGAAATCAAATCAGTTTTAGAATCACCTCCACCACGACGTGAAAATAGATCGTTATCACTGCCACGGTTCAAGTTATCACCAAATGCGAAAAATTTTATACCAACAGAGAAAGAGTCGCATGAACCAGAGATACCACAGACAACGAGCTTTGAAAAACAGAGTTCGGTGTTTCCGACCGATTTCTTGCCAGATGGTTTGAATTCAATAATATCGACACCTCAAATTACGTCAACGATGAGCTTGAAGAATCCAATGTCGCCTGCGTTTTCGTCCACGACTTCTCATATTCTGCGAACAGCGAGCCCGAGAATTCGAAATAATAGGGCGATTATTGATATGCATCGACAGATTGATATGGTTTTTAGTAACGCTCGAGATAATTTGGATGCGATATTTAATAACGTGGTTGAAAAGTTTGAACAATTGGTGATGAGTGAGGGTAATAGTCAGAATGATGATTTCGAAAATGATGGAGAGTTACAGATTGGAATTGTTATCGACCAAGAAACTGTTGTTCAAAATGATGCCGTTGCCGAAGAGAATTTGAAAGCGGGAGGAGAAAGTTGGGACGAAGTTGAAAGAAACAACATGTCGGCGACTGCTGATGATTACAAAGAAGAAGATGATGGTTGGGGTGCCCCGTCAAATGATGAGAATGTGGTATATGATGATTGGGGTGAATCAGATGAAAATCATTACGAAAAACCGAACGGCTCATACAAAAATTCCAAAAAGGAAGAAAATGAATACAAGTTTAAGAGAGCGTCACGACGACCGGACAACGGGGAACCTGAAGAGACCCATCACGTAGATAGAAAATTGAACCGAAATAGTGGAGCACGATACAATAATGTGGAGTTTGGCGAATATAACGAAAATGATGAATTGGAATTAATAGCCCTCGGCAATGATATGGATAATTCACACGGGTCCGGATCGCTGTTTCACGAATTAAAGACATGTCCGATATACACTCGCGATGCTCTGGATTCTTTGAAAGAAGATGAACCATTGATCTACGAAGAACTGTCGAAGCAATATGGAGTTTTCGGAGGAGTATTAGGACAATTTTCCAATGTAAAAGCGATGTCGAAGAAGCCTGAAGATCCCAGGATTTATCTGAACACAAACACCCCATTTTCTGCTGTCATTTGTGGATTGCAAGGGAGTGGAAAGTCTCACAGTGTTGGTAAGTCTTTAAAATTCTTGTTTTACTCATGATTAAATTTACTTTCATTTTTATGTAAGCGGTGATGTTGGAAAGCATGTTAATCCCTGGCGTTGCACAAGTCGGCAGACTCAGTAAACCGCTTTCGTCGTTGATCTTGCATTATGATGTCTTACTCGGTGCCTCTAAATCATATTCGCGGAAACCATGCGAATTTGCTTACCTCGCAACTCCAAGTTACCGGTACACTCAAAAACTCGACAAGAACCTGTTGCCAAAAATCACAGTACTCGTCTCACCTTCGTCGATAAATACAATGAAGCAATTGTACGAATCGGTGAACCCAAATATATTCGTACGGCCGTTATATTTCTCAACCAAGGAGATTACGGTTAATACTATACTGTCGTTGATGCAAGTTGATTCTGAGGATAAAATACCCCTGTATGTACACAGTGTGATGAATTTGTTGCGAGAATTGGGAGAGGAATTTACGTGGGAAGAATTTGTGGAGCGGATGTCTGAAGTTAAGCGGTATTTCAATCCGTCGCAATTGCAAATGTACGAACAACGTATGGGGATACTGAAAAGTTTTTTGTGGGAGGAACAACCTGAGGATGCTTTAAAAACTTGGGGAGTAGGAAATGACACAGTCACCGAAGACGTCACAGCTGCCGATTG
Organism: Nowakowskiella sp. JEL0407; assembly: GCA_027600645.1. Taxonomy (NCBI): domain Eukaryota; kingdom Fungi; phylum Chytridiomycota; class Chytridiomycetes; order Cladochytriales; family Nowakowskiellaceae; genus Nowakowskiella; species Nowakowskiella sp. JEL0407. The sequence goes on along the minus strand of JADGJK010000180.1, from coordinate 18,513 downwards.
GTACAAATCGCGATTTTCTTCGGCGGTCAGTGGGATGGTGATTTGCGACTTGAGTGATCCGTTTTTGAGTGCAGAGATTGCTTGTTCGTTGTTCGATATTGTGTTGGGGTTGTTTATCGCAAGTGGTGAATCGGATGGCGTGGAAATCGGATCGGAAGCACCTCGGTTTTCAGCGGATGATGATTATTTGTTTGCCAAACCTGGGTACGGAAAAGTGGTGGTTATGGATGAAGCACATAAATATTTAAACAGCAGTGGAGCACTTACAGCAGTAAATTCATCTGATCGATTAACCAATACTCTATTGACAATGATGCGATTGCAGCGACACATGGGGATGCGAATCGTCATCAGCACGCAAGAACCCACCGCTATACCGTCAAAAATGTTGGATTTGGCGAACATGTTTATCATTCATCGATTTAATTCACCACATTGGTTTTCGTACTTGTCGAAACATTTTAGTTGTGATGTGAATGAAGGAGGATGGGAGGAGTTGTTCGATGTGATTGTTCGATTGAAGACAGGGAATGCCGTCTTAATTGCAAATCAAGCATTGGTTTTGTCTCAAGGTCAAATCGCAGAAGTTGGTTGTGAGAAAACTCGAGAATTGGATGAATGGGATTTACAGCAAAGTGGTGAGAACGAATGGGGGAATGAAGAGAATAATGAGAAAGAAGATGTTGCAAAAAAAGCAAGTAACGCCAAGACAACTACACTCGGACGTGGATATCTGGTTGTTTCAACAAGAAAAAGAATCACGATGGACGGGGGTGCTTCAGTAATGGCAAATTAAAAATGCGTTTAGCTGATAAAATAAACGACTCTTTAAAACTTTAAAATTTATTGTCCAAATAAAAAATAACAGAAACAGCACCCTATTCAGCATTCTCGGTCTCCAAGGATTGATTTTCAATCTCATTATTCTCATTTCCTTCCTCAATTTCTTCATCACCCTCCGTCTCACTTTCTTCACCCTCTCCTTCACCCTCCTCTTCGTCATCTCCAGTTTCGTTCACGTCGTCGTTTTCTTCCCCCTCACTTTCGTTTTCTTCGCTGTCGCCATTGTCGTAATCGTTTTCCGAGCTAAATTCGTCGAAGGAAGCTTGTAACTCCTCCAAACTCAAGTTCCCTTCGGCGAAACTAACAATCTTTGATCCAATACCTTCATCTGATTCCAACACCATTTTCAAATAATCAAGTACAGAGATGTTCCCAGTCCTCAAACTCCAATCTATTTTCCCCGAAGTTATCAACGTTCGACAGCTCAATGGGTGGTCGACGATCAGTTTCACAATTAGGTAGTTACCATCTTGGTTTTTAACATTTATGTCCGCTCCACCCTCAATCAGTGCGTTAATTGTATCCTCTTTGACCGCAACGCCAAGCGCCGTCGTACCTTCATATCGGTGGACCAAATTGGTATTAGCTCCGTGTGCAACCAGAATTTTAATGCTATCTTCATATTCGTGATACGCTGCTCGATAAAGTGGAAAGTTTCCAAAAATGTCGGCCAGGTTTACATCTGCTGACTTCGATAACAACAATTCGATGACTTCGTTATGATGGTTTTCGACGGCAATTAAAAGCGGTGATCGTAAGTTTTTGCCTATAAGGTTGGGATTTGCGTTGTTCTCCAATAAAATTTTAACGATATCAATGTGACCATAATCTATCGCAAGAGTCAATGCGGTTTCGTTCGTGAGGTGGTTCTGTAGATCTATCGAAGCACCGTGTTTTAGAAGTAACGACGCACACTCAACGTTTCCATCAGATGATGTCAAATGTAAGGCAGTGTATCCAAGTTCGTTCGCTGCATCTACGTTGGCACCAGCATCGAGCAAAAGTTCCACAATTTCAGTGTATCCATTGGAAGCTGCATCAATAAGGGCCGTTGACTTGTGAACGTCACTCTTGTTCACGCTAACATTTCGGGAAAGCAGAAGTTTAACCACGATTAGACTACCGACGCTACAGGCGGATAATAGCAAAGTGGCGCCGTATTTATTTTCAATATTGACATCGGCGCCCGCATCGAACAACAATTTAAAGCTTTCTTCATCGGATACGGCCATAAAAATCGGGGTTTCATTTTCAAAATTTCGTTTGTTCACATTAGATTTTGCGTTGAGCAGCAATTTGACTTTCTCAACTCCACCATCCCGAGCTGCTTCGTGCAATGGTATGTTTCCATCCTTGTTGGTGGCGTTCACCTCTGCTTTGTGCTGTAATAGTAATTCAACGACTTTGGTGTGTTCTGAACTTGAGTTCTTTGATGCGAAATGTAGGGGTCGATTCTGAGAACGGTCACCTTTGTTTGGATTTGCACCATTTTCGACAGCTAGCTTCATCAACTCAAATTCTCCTATTTTGAAAAGATTTTTATTAAATTTGGTATTTGAAATAAATTTAACATACCAAGTTCGGCTAAATCATGTAAAACAGTTTTTCCATCGATTGAGACTGAGTTAATGTTCGGTTTCGAAAACTCAATGAGAGAAGGTGCGATGCTAGGCGCAATCTGTAAAGCGTAGTGGAATGAAGATCGTTGACAAAAGTCCAAGTCATTCAATTTCAATTTTGACTTGAGGAGCATCTCTATAACGTCACTCTGTGAGCCGTCGATCGCTTTGTGCAGAGTATTTGGGTGAAATTTCGATTTCTTCTCCAGGAATAGTTTAACAACTTCCCATCGCTCGTAAGCGACGGCGTAATCAATCGGATAACGACCGAAATTATCTTTGGTGTTAAGATTGGACTTCTCAGCTAGCGTCCGGATCGCATCTTCTTCGCCAGCTATCACAGCAAAATGCAGACATATTCTGCCAGAATACGACCGCACATTGGGATTAGCACCCAGCTTCAACAAAAAGTTCACAGTATCCCATTTGCTTAGTTTTGCAGCAACATATAGTGCGCTTTGGTTCTTGCAGTCGACAGAATTAACGTCCACACCCTTCGCGATGAACGACTTTATATGTTCAAGATTATCTACGAAACGCATTTATAATTAATAGACTCAAGAGATCCCGAATTTTATCTTACCGTTTTGAACGCACAGGTGCATAACAGTTTCACCTTCCTTGTTCGTCAATCTGCAATTTGATTCGAGTTGGATTAATTTGGAAACGCACGCCAATTTACGACTAGCGATCGCATAATGTATTGGTGCAAGGTGGTTGATGTCTTGCTTATCCAAACTGGCTCCGTTTGTGCATAGCAATTCGACAATATCATCTCGACCTTTCTCTGATGCCTCATGCAAAGCCGTCTTCAATGATATCGACTCTGCATTCACTATGGAACCTTTCTCAATCAATTTCTTAACACAAGAAACATTTCCACCTCGAACAGCGTGATGTAGTGGACTTTCCTTTGCAAAATTCAAAGCGTTTACATTCGCCGATTTCCCCAAAAGTACGCACACTGCATCGAAGTTGCCCCGAGCTGCAGCCACATGTAGTGGTGTTTCTCCATTCCCGTCACTGATATTAACCTCCGCTCCTCCAGCGATCAGACAATCCAGTACATCGGCATCGCAACGTTCAACGGCCAGGTAAATACTTGTTCGACCAATCTTATCAGGCATATTCGGATTTATGCCCAAATCCAAAGCAGAACGAACATCTTGTTTAGATATTCCGGTTGAGTTTTCTTCTGTTGAAACCAGCACATCATACTCGTCCACCGATCTTTCATTATCATTGCAACCATAAGGAAAGTGCCCGATTTTGCTTTCCATATATGCTTTTCCCGGGACCCTTATACCATCAATGATTGAGGAAGCGACAGCTATTGTATCCCCTCCAGCGCTTTCTGTTTCACAAAATAATACATTTTGGAACTTTGCTTGCAGATATTCAGATGCAGGTCGCCATTCGACATTCAACGAAGATGGAATGCACAATACATCGTACTCTAGAACTCGCTCTTCACCGTCGTTCGGGAAGTACGCGCACTTATGAGCAGGATGAATCTTTCCAAAATTTATGCGTCCGTCTATCTCGGCTCGGGCTATTCCGTAGTGTTCGTCTCGTGGATTTTCAACAATATATGGCGGGCAGTTATCTCCATAGCTTGAATGAGAATCCATATCTCCGTTAGTCACACCTACGGCAAACAAGTATTTCGATTGGGCTAAAATGTGATTCATCAGGTTTTCACGGCAAGAAACAAGTTTTTTCCGATCCGGATTTTTGTTCAAAAGCAGTTGCGTGAGTTCTCCCATTCCGTTCCATCTAATCGAATAAAATAAAGTTGGAAGACCCACAACGTCTGCTTTGTTAATATCCGCATTTCTATACAACAACTTGTTTACGATCTCACTCATACCGCATCGAATGGCGTTCTGCAAAACCGTTCGGCCTTCGCTACTCAGCACATTCAATATTGAGTTATTCTCTATCAATATTTCAACACATCGCCAATGTCTGTTCTCAGATGCTAAACAAATCGCCGCAACTCCGTCTTCATTCAGAGAGTTAACCATCGCCCCGTTATCGAGGAGAAAAGTCAGGATTTCAGCATTTCCATTATCGGCGGCAGCGTGTAATGGAGAGCTAGACGGTATATTTCCTTCTGAATCCGTATAGTTGACGCGAGCACCCGAAGATATCAAAATTTCCACCAAATCCAGCATACCTGAATAAAGATTTAGTAAAAGAGGAGGAAAAAATCTGTTCAAATACCACTTCCTGCTGCAAAATACAAAGGCGATTCCAATTTGTGATTCAGAAGGTTGACGTTTGCACCCATATTGATCAAAGTCCTCATAACATTCCAGTTTTCATTCTTTCCTGCCATAATTAAAGGAGTGTCCCCATCAATATTCATGGCGTCGATGACAGCCCCATTCGCCAAGAGTAGCTGTGTTATCTTTTCATCATATGCGATATGTAGGGGTGTTTCGTCATGTTTCGTCGTGATATTCACATTTGCACCAGCATTTATAAGCCTCTCGGCCCAAACAAACATTTTGCTACTGACCGCCTCGTAAAGAGCCGAAACGCCTTCATTATCCCGTAAATTGAGGAAGGTAGCGTCTGTGTTCTCAAGTAGAACGTTAAATGCCAGAAAATTATTGTTGTTGACCGCCCACGAGATGAGAGTTGTCCCGTCATTCGCCACCAAGTCCGCTTTTGCGCCGGCAGAGAGCAATCTTTGAAGCATTGGTGCAATCAAGACGTTCCCATGTCTTACGGCAGCAAAAAGAGAGGATTCGTTGTCGTTGTTGATAATCGTAGCGTCTGCGCCATGTCGAAGTAAGAGATCCATCGTCGAATATTTTTCCAAGCTATGAAACAATGCATTCTCGCCATCATTATTCGACAAGTTAACATTCGCCCCGTTTTCCAACAAAATTTCCGCAATTTTTGAGTTTTCTGAAACCGCTCGCAATAAAGGGGTGTAACCTTCTTCGTCTTGCACGTCAAGCGACTTAGCTAGCGGAATTAATTTAAGAAATAATGCCGGATCTCTAACAAAATGTAGAAGGCTGGAGTTCGAGTTCGTAAGCTTGTTGACATCTGCCCCTGCATTAATTAACATATTCACCACTTCCCAGGAGTTGTGCACAGCAGCTAAATACATCGGCGTTTGTCCTTCATTGTTCTGCATATTTAAATCAATCCCACATTTCATGAGACGTTCCATTAGATTTTCCGCGTCTTCCAAATAATAGCGAGAACACAGTAGATGCAGCGGGGTATTTCCGTCTTTATTTGGAGATTGCATATCGACTCCCATATCCAAGAGTTTTTCGATGAATTGGTTATCTGCGACCTCGCAGGCAATGTGAAATGGCTTTAAATAAATGTTTCAATGTTAAATTCTATATGACGTCAAAAGAAATACCGTATTTCCATGAGAAGAAATCTTGTTTACATTTGCCCCCAGATTAATTAGTTCCTCAAATAAGGAATATTCACCTACCAAATGTCTGTTAAAAATAGGAAAACAAATTTTGGACAAATATTTCAACCATTTTCGACTGAATAGTGAAGAAGTGTACAGCCAAATTCGTCAACTTGATCAATGTTGGCGCCCGCATATATAAGTCGCTGTAATCGTATGTTGTCCGCAACCGACAACATCAATGCAGATTTATTCTTATTGTTCACTTGGTTAACGTCCAGACCGGAAGCGAGAATATTTTCAAACCTAAAATCATCAACTAACGTGTAAATGAAGAAGTTTTCGGGATCTTCGAAGTTGGAACGCATATTTTCTCTTTCGTAGGAATAATAGTCGTACCCAGCGTGCGACTGTAAGTTGCTGAGATTTGGTAAATAAAAAAGAACCGTTTCCCCGCTGGTGGTAACGGTATTATACTTACCGTGAGCATTGGTCAATCTGAAATTTAAATTATGAGTGATTCTTCATATAAAAATGCGCTTACCCGTCCATCAATGCCCATCGATCATTTTTCGCGGCTAAAATGACCGGAGATTCTCCCAACTCATTCAGGTGATTTGTATCAGCGTTTTTCGAAATAAGATAATTTAAGAAATCAACATTTCCGAGTGATGTAACAATATGTAAAGGAGAGGTTTTCATCGGGGCACTCAAAATTTCAGCGCCTGACAAGATTAAAAACTCCGCACACTCCCACTCCTCTGCTTCGAGTGTCTGGTTAAGAATACTCTGGTTCCCTGCAGTGACGAGATTCACATTCGCTCCCCGGATAACGAGTTTCTGCGCAAGGTCCAAGTCTCCATTGAGACACGCTTTCGCCAGCGGACTTTCCCCATTGATCGTTACGCAATTTACATCGTTCCCAAGCTCCATTAGCAGTTCGGCACATTCCACGTTTGATGCGGCGATCGCGCAAAACAATGGATTCTCGCCTTCTTTGTTGACGTGGTTCAACTTGGTATCATATGTCGAAAGTTTCTTTATAACCGCAAATTGGTCGGCACTGGCAGCTTTATGCAGTATAGTTACTCCATCTGTAGTGGATTGGTGAACATCGAATTCCACTTTCGAATCCAATAAAGTATGGACGCATTCCCAATCGTCGCTTTCCGCAAACGAATAAAGAAGGGTCTTACCGTTTTGATCGGCCTTCAGTTTGAAATTGCTCTCAATCAACATGTTTAAAAGTTGATGAGGCTCCCAGTCGTACTCGAAGTAATTCTGGTATTTTGGCGACAGCCCACGAACCGTATTAATCCATTTGGCAACGATTTCGGCCGTGGGACAAAAGTCTTGAATCTGGCAGTAACGAACCAAGGTCTCGTGGTATATTATCAACTGGGATGATAAGAACTTCTGAAGTTCTTTGGAGCATTCGACCATAACTTCCCCATCCCTGCGCACTGTTTCGAGGTGTTCTGCCCAAAAGACAGAAGCGTACTCAAAGCCAGACTCTGTTTCCGCAATCGAGTCTACATTCATACAATTCAGTGCCCGCAAACACAACGGCGCCATCAACATTCTCTGCTTTTGCTGATCAACAAATAAATGCTTTTCACAAAGCTTCGAATCGAGCAAGTAGTCGGACACTGACTTATGAACAAATCGTATATGCCCAGTGGATGCAACGGTAGTGACGGAAATGAGACGAGTAAGAATGTCGTCGACCTGTGATCGAGGAATATTCGCAATTTGCGATATATCAGCAGCAGTAAGGGGCTGAAATGCGGCCGCAATCATACTCAATATTGAAATGAACCTCGGTCTTAAATCAACTTCGATTCCGCTGTAAATCTTACTTAATGAATACTGATATACGCCGGTTAAACCGTCAGGAAGTTCTTCGACATTGCCGATCGTTATCGTTGAAGATTCTTTCAGTCGAAGGAGTGCTTGAGATGCCCAAATAAATGCACCTTTAGATTTCTGAACAAGTAAGTCCACAATATCTGTCAAATCCACTTCCGAAAACTTTTCCCTTAGCTTATTTTCAAAGTATAACCGCAAATCTTTTTCGTTGTTCTCCGCTGTGACGTCTGCACCGATATCTTCCGTCGGGACGCTTTGGGTTTCGAAGGAGTTCGTTATATCTTTTTCAGGACGTCCCGTCACGAACACGTTAATCCACTTTGGAAGTTGCATACAGAGTTGCGAAAATATATTCAAAGTCTCATCACGGCAATCGATAACGCCGCATTCGTCAAGCGCATCCACAACTATCACAGCTCTCATTTCGTACATTTTCAAATCTTCAGGTGTCTCTGGTGCATCAACCTCTTTGGTCTCGTCAGCATTGTTAATCTTACGCTTTCCTTTCTGATCAGCCACCTTCACATTCTTAACGGCTTTAGGATCGCTCACTTCTTTTGTTTCCGCAACTTTTTTCGTTTGCGCTGTTCTCGAAAGAGGGTCGGTAACTTCTGTCCCGGTAATGGGATTTTTTGGATCGGCGTCTTTTTTCTGCGTTTCTGAAAGTTTCGAAGCTTTCTCCTTGGCATCAGGCGTTCCCGTCGTAATCCATCCTATTGATATCATTGGATCTAATATCAAAGCCCTAAATCTTTCGTCGACGGCGCTAAAATTGCTGGTTAGCTTTGACGATTTCAGTAAAGCTCGACCAAAGTCTGCATTCCAAAGGGCTAATCCAAATGCAAGTGTTTTCACCAGCACGTGAGGATCGTTTCTTCGAGAATCATCGTACTTGCAGAAGAAAGACGTGACTAATCTGTTCTGAGACTGAAGGCGATCAGATATTAAAGCAGAAATGACACTTTTTCCGAGTCCTGATATAAACATTTAATAAAAAAAGAAAATCTTAAAACATACATACCAGCAGAACCGCGAAGCCATAAGACTCGCTTATGCTTGGGTTTTAAACAAGAATTCATCCAATTTTCAACTCTCTCCCACATCCATTCTCTTGTATTTGGTTCGTGAAGAAGGCGGAATCGTTCCCGTTCCAGCTCCATAATTCCCTCTAATGGTTGCAAAGCCGTCCTTAATTCCTCTATCTCTCGTTTTAGCAGTGTGACTTTAGCGACGTCCGGTTGCGATTCGGAGGATATGACTTGAGTTTTTTCGACTCTGGCGAGATTTTCCAGGATCTTAATAACATTCCTTTTGTGAAAAAAAAGAACAATTAGTAAAAATATTCGTTCAAGTTTCAATAACTCTGCTATACTCCTGCGTAAATCCGGGAAACACTCGTGGAACACCTTGAAGAGAGAAAATCGTTTCCATAATTTCTTGAACGGTAATATTTGGTATGGGATGTTTCGAATGCTTTGGTGGCATTCTTTCATAAATGTTAGTTTTGAACTTCGAAAACTCATACAATGCCTCCCTTCCCGCTTCTGAAATGCTTTTCGTGCCGACCAATGCCTATTAATTGGGTAAATAAACGTAAAAAAGTCGCACAAATTTTCTTGTTTGGCTTACGGGTAGAACTAGAGCTTTTCCTTCGTTTCTGAGTTTAAGAGCATATTCCCACTGATAAGAAATGTTATAATACTATCTAAGTGCTGTTAAAAAATGATTCAGAAATACACACCTCAAGTAACAAATTATCTGGTTGCACATGCGCCCGCTCCACTCTTTCCAGAGCGTTTTCAGAACACAAAAGTAGAATAACACGAGATCTCATGATTCCATTTAAGAACCCGTTCTGGAAGTCACTGCCGCCCACCAAGCAATATTGGTCCAAGTAAACATGTAACTTTCGCTTCAGGTGGACCAGCGCATATTTCTCTAATGCAAACTTCAAGATTTCCGCCATCTCCTTATCGGCTGATACTCGATAACTGAGGTAAGCGGAAAAAAGACACTTAAAAAGTCATTCCATTTCAATACACGTGAGAGAATTACCTGATGAAAATATCATGACCATCGTGATCTTCATTACACTTCCAATTCTCGGAGTAGATTCCGGCTTCGTCGACCGATTCAGATTGACGTCTTTTAGAATCATCCTGTGGAACGCTAGGTTCGATCGAACTGACATTAGTTTGCTGAATGATGGATTCGATTGAAGCATCGTTTGAATGCACCGTTAAAGATTCGTTCGACCGACCTTCAGGTTGCACGTCAAGAGCTTCATTTGAGCGAACATTACTTTGCGCGCTGGCAGATTCAATTGCTTGACCAGTAAAAGCATTTCCAGCTGGGGAAGATACTTGAGCGGTTAAGATTCCTGGGTTTAGGTTTGCTAAAGAAATACTCCTTGGGGAAAAAACTCTTCGTTGATTTCTAGTACCGTTAGGAGGCAAATTGTTGCGAATACTCCCGCTGCTTTCATCTGACGATGATGATAACAAGTTTGCAAACGACGCAAACGACGCCTGGGACACATTGCTTTCTGAATGATCCAACACCGCCATAAGCTTTAATGGAAACACTGGTCCAGCATCATTAAAATACATTTCTGGACCCGAGTATGGTCGAGACATTCCTACGGCAATCATAAACACTTCTAAATCATTTAGAGAAAAATTTAAAGCATTGAGACATACCAACAGGGCGTAACGCTGGTGTCCCGTTGATAGATCTCACGTTTTTCTTCTTTACAATAATAAGCGGAGCCATTGGTTTTCCGAAGACCTCGTCCGCAAGTGAGTCAGTTGTTCTCATGTAAGTCCGACCATTTCTCCACAATTCCTCATTGGCATACACTTTCAATGACAGCTCATCCTGAACATCAAGTAACCTATACTGCAATGACCTTGGAAGCGACGCAGATTCGTCAAGCAGAAACGATAAAAACGAAAACGTATCCTCAAGAATTTCGTCAGCACGGCGTAACGGGATATTGATTTTCAACGGTTCGATTTCCAGTTTTAAATCGAAGTCTTCATCGACTATGGCAAGCCAGACTGCCCGACTTCGTGGACTGCCCCTTTCTGAGAAGAAGGACAGCATGCGTTCAAATTTGCGATGCCAAATTCTTTTCACCGCCACACTTAGAACGATCTTAATTGTGGGAATTGATGATAACAGCCTGAGTGAAATAAGCGATTTACAGGAATATTTCTATTTCATGTATTTTCACAATCATGGAAGACCACCCTATCTATTTCTTGTCGGATTTCTTATAAAACAAGGCCAACATGATTCCATAAGTCCATTGGAATTTCGATCATACGTCAGAAGACTGAGTACTGTACTCAGCGGATTTATGTTTAGAGTAATATGAAATCTGAAACATTGGATCCAAAAGATATTACAGATATAAGTGTGTGTGCGTGCTCCGCAGTCATTCTGAATCATCAATTCTTCTGTCGAATTCCTCAAGAAAGACTAGCAAAACGATTGAGGGGTAGAGACGAAGCGAAAAAATATTAAGGAAATGAAAATTACAGTTGTGATTTAGTGTTTTGGGCTTTCTCGACATTTGATAAGGCATTTAAAATTGAAGTATAAATCAAAACACCCATTCAGAGCACTTAGAAAGAAACCTAATGGGGTCTGGCTATGCTAAAAAGCAAAATCGACCGATTTGAAACATCTTTTAAAGTTTGTCTTTGGTTGTTTCGTTTATTTGGGAGTGGGAGTTAATATTAATCAGCTTGGGCGTCGTTGTCACCAATTAACTTTAAAAAGACTTCTTCTAGCGTCGTCTATTCCTTATTTTAGTTACAATAAAATGGAAATAATACGCATGAAAAATAACCTGATTTAATCCCCAATCCAAAATTCCGTTCTGTTCTTTTTTGGACTCAATTTCATCAAACAAGTCTCCAATCTGGTCTCCGGTTGCTTTGAATTCATACGAAATGTTGGTTGCAAATGAATCGATCCGATGCCATTCTCCAGGTAATACCTGCTCAATATACCTGCAAAATTGCAAATAAAATATGCATAAAATTTAAGAAAACTATTCTTACATGCATGCGCGCTCTTTATCATTTTCTAGACAATGAAAATGTAATCGATATCCCGAACCTATATGGAACATTCGATTTAAAGGACGTTAAAGATAGAATTATCTTAATTACCATAAAGTTCCTTTAATCTTAATGGTGGCGCCAAACATCTCAGAGTTCCTTTTGCCATGATACCAATCTTTTGACAGAGCGCTTCTGCCTCTTCCATGGAATGCGTCGTTAATAAAACAGTTCGTCCATTGCGAATCTTTGTAATAATTCCCCAGATCATTCGTCGTACTTCGGGATCTAATCCAGTGCTATTATTATCACACCGCATTTTGATTTTATGTCAGATTTAACAAGATTTAAATTCCTAAATTACAGACGTTGGTTCATCCAGAAAAACAAGTTTCGGATTTCCGACCAGCGCGATTCCTATCGAGAGTCGTCGCTTCTCACCACCTGACAATCCTTTTGTCTTTCTTGATGCTAAAGCAGTTAATCCAACTTCACTTAAGGCAGCATCTACGGTTTCCTTTTCTTTGTTTGGTGTGACACCCTTAAGACGGGAATAGAAGTATAAATGTTCTGAAACTGTGAGATCTTCCCATAATATATCAAACTGGTTGAAAAAGAAATAATTATTATTTTACTGATTGTGGGAGATTTTGAATTCATGTCTTGCCTGAGGACAAACTCCGATGTTTTGGTAAACCATTTCTTGTTCTTCTTTGTTGTCGTATCCTGCGAGGTACGCAACACCTGCAGATGCTTGATATAAACCAGTGAGAATAGATATTAGGGTCGTTTTTCCTTTTAAGGCAAATATTTTGTCACGATTGTCCTTTCTTTTCAAAAAAGAAACCTCTTACCCGCTCCATTAGGACCAAGTAACCCAAAACAAATCGATTCCTCAATCGCAAACCAAATGTCTTTCACCGCAAGTTTCGGTCCTAACCCACCACGACCCTTATAAACTTTTCGCATTCCTTCCACGATTAACGGGGAATTTGGATCGTATGCTGAATTTTTTAATTTATTTCTTTCTGCTTTTACGTCTGCGTCTTCTAGCTTCAATTCCTCTTCATCAATTACAATTTGCAACGCCAATTCATGTTCGGATGAATGAGTGTCCTACACAGACATTACAAATGTTAGAAACAACGGAAACGAAACTGAGCTCCATAAAAAAATCTTTTTACCATTCCTTTTCTAATTCGATTCTTACGCTTGATAAATTTTATCGGGTATGTGAAAGGGAAATACCATGGGTGACTGGTTCCGAATTCAGAGGGAATGACCATATTTGCGTATGTTGAAATTAAGAGCAACACGAAGCAAGACACCAACATAAAAATCATTGCGTCTGCTACTTCGTCTCCTCTAACCAATTTATTAAATCTGTACGGCTGTTAAACATAAAAAGTTGATGGAAAGGAATTATATCGAAAAAAAAATCAGAAATTCTCGATTCAATTTACCAGGAGGGAATTTGAGTTTGAGGCAGTATTTATCAAAGATAATGCTCGATAAAACGCTAAAGGTGGCCAAATGAAAATCGCCAAAGGTACTTTTTCAGTCCAGTAAATTTGATCGACCGCTAATGAAACCAATACTCCACACAATACAATAAGAAAAACCATAACTAATAGAAGTAAGATTAATTTATTCGTAATCTGTTCTTCATTCCTTTGCTTACCTAGTGCGGTTCTGCTTTTACTGAAAAGCGATGAGAAAAACATTGCCAAACAAACTTGAACATGACCCTAATAAGTAAATATTCAAATCCTAAACTCTTTCATTTTTCATGAGTTGAATTTTACACACCCATAAAAAGAACAAAATTACAAATACTTCGGGACCAGTTTTCCTAAACATATCCATTCGAGATGCAAATCCCGTCACCAAGAACACAATCATTGAAATTGTATACAAAATATAAAATGTGATATAATGACTTATATAATAAGTCACACTCTTCATGCCATTCATTTTCATCATCATCAGAATTCTATCTTCTTTCTCTTTCACCAAAGTAATTACAAAGATTGGCAGTAAAAACGAAACGCCGAACGGAAACACTGATTTTGCAATTAAGGATGAAATTGAAAAACTTAGTTGCGTGTTTTGTAAACTCGGCATGATTCGAACTCCTTGCGTTATGCTAGCGGTTCTGTAATATGAAGAATTCGAAATTCGCAGAAACGCATTTGTGAGTGTAGCGAGATTTATCATTTGTCGGAATCCTTGCGTTGGGAATCCAGCAGCGTTTTCCAGTCTTGAATCTGTTCCTATTGCCAGAACAGCGTCCAGTTTTCTATTTATCAAATCGATTTCATTGAAGAACACTCCTCCGTATGGCATTTCTTTAATTATGTTTGCAATATCGATTGTATATTGAAGGTATATCGGATCAGTTCGATTTAATCGTCTGGTTATTGCGGTTTTATCGACTTTCTTTAAAGCTTCAATAATCTTTAAAATCGAGTTTCCGATAAATTGATTAAAATCTGCGGATGAAGTAGCATCCTTTTTTTCAAAGTACGGAACGGATAGGATTCCTTTGATCCCAGTTTGTGAAGTTGTCACATTTATGTTTGTGTCGATATAATATCTCGTTTCCAACGTATCGAGTAAAGTTCCATTTCCGCTTAAAGGTGGTGGTGTGAATGGTACCAGTGAGAGCAATTTCGGATTCATTAATGCTGTAATGGGAATAATGTCCGGTTGCGGTAGTGTTCCAAGCGTTGTTTCGGAAATCTTGCTTGAAAAACTGTAGAGCCACCACGGTCGAGTTTGAAAGGATTGAAAGAATGCTCCTACGTTTTGTGCGTCTTTTGAAGACGGATTCATCAAAACTCCGAGCCATCCACCTTTTGGTTCTGGTAAAAATGTACTTTGAACATAATTTCAAAGGTTGAGTACGAATTATGATCATTGAAAGTGTTATATTTCTTTAGAAAAAAACTTACGTATCTCTCGCAATTTGTGGAAATGGTATCTGTGGGTTTTTTTCGTAAACATCCGAATATGGATATTCTGTTCCAAACCAATATGAGCATGGCTTCAAGCTTACAAAAAGTGCTGCAAAAGGTGATGATCCGGAAGATAAACCGTTTGTAGTCATCACATTGCTGTGGCGAACAATGGGTTGGGTAGCTCCTGGTACAGTTGACTTATCAGTTCGTGTAAGATTTGTGGTATTTGAAATTGAGTATAACGGAAAATTTAAAGAGTTCTGGGAAGCAATATTCGAGCAAAATAAAATATCTTTAATGTCAAAGGTTATCACTTTTTTTTACTGTAAACCGTTATTATTGTTACCATCATTTGTAGCAGTTCGTCGCAGTAATTGAAGAATGACCGCACCCAATACTGAACTCATAACAACCATCATAAACGGACAACAAGTAACGCAACATATATTTGCAAATATTTGTCTTTTCTGAAATGAAATCGCTTTTCTAGCCAAAGCACGAGTTTGAAAGCTTTTTCTAATAACTTTTTTTTTAATATTAATTGATTAATTTTTCATGAGAACAGAGTTTAAACAATAAATTGTCAAAACCTATTCTTTCTGAATCCATTATGTTATTCTCCGGATGTACTGTTTTTGTATTGTTATTTATCCCGTTCATACAGTAGAAAGCAAGGGGAAATATTTCCAAGAGTTTCGCTTGTTTAGGGGATTTGCCCGTGCTATTAATTCTAAGCGATTGATCAAATATTGTGATTGGACGTGTTCGATTAAGTTATCTGAAAGAAACATGGGTTCAGCGGAGGATGTTGGAAATGAAGCTAAAACTGACGAATTTAAACAGACAAACGATCAATCATATTTCATTGTGTTTTGGAAACAACTCTACATCATGTTGAAGAAGAATACAATTTTACAGGTAACCTTTTGGAACGTCGAATTTTTTTTTTTGATTTGCTTGAAACCATTATGTTGAAGATCAGATATACAAAATCGACAATAGCGCAAACTTTAATATCTCCGCTTGTGTTTCACTTACTTTTGTACATTTTGCAATCGGGAGATTACGCTCGACAACGAACAGAATATTTGAATCCTCCAGAGAGCAAACTCTCAGGAATTTATCAGTGCACTGTAAGAAAAAAATTCAGATGCCATTGAAGTCACTTATAGCTAATCGATTTAATACATAGCCGACTAGATCGATACCTGGTTGCTATACTATAATGTATACGAACAAAACCACCGACTCGAACAATTTTATTGACTCTGTAATGCGCACATTCTCGCAGAAAAATATGGAAAAAACCGGAATTGAACTTGGATTCGAAACTAATCTTCTCGAAGGTTCATAAAAGAAGCAAATAATTGAGAAAACTAGACCTTTTTTGCTTACCGAACATTTTTTTTATCAGATATAAAAATCATACCGAAAAATCCACGAGGAATCGTGCGAGCGATTTCAGATGATTTTGTATATGAATACACTTTAAATAATCCAAACGTGACTCGATGGGGTATTCGAAGACCTAATTAATACATATAAAAAAAATAGTAGTCCAGTTCTCAAATATTATTAATTTCATTTAGGGTTAACATTTAGTATCGTCGAAACACCACGACTGAACATTCAATACCAAATATGGGTAAACCACTCACTCTCATCAAACCAAACCGATTTCTTCGGTCGAGAAGTGTTATCTTTAATGCGAGGAATCGACGAATCAATAAGTATTTCCATTTCATCTTCTTAAGATAAAACACTTATGTATAATTTAAACAAAGTAACCGTATTAAACCCCACCGCGCCATCAACAAATATCGACATTTCCTTGAAAGATTGGCCGAAATACGCACCAACGCGAGTATCGGATAATGTGATTTCCTCATTAGGACCGACTTTTTTTTTCTGTACGCAAATGGTTATTTTTATAATTCAGTTGAATCAGATTGTCACCGAGAAAGAAAAGAAATTACGAGAAGGAATGCAAATGATGGGTTTAAAGGTAAAATCATTTTTTTTTTTTTTAAAAAAGGGATTTATCACACTAAACTGGAAAATCTACTTTTTTTTTTAACAAAAAAAGCCAATTGTGTATTGGATTTCCTCATTTATATCTGGATCAATATTAACCTTCCTGAACGCTTTCATAACAACTTGTCTCGGCTACATATTTTCCTACGAATCATTTACTCAATCTCACCCGATAATCTTATTTACTCTATTTTACTTCTTTGGATTATCGTTGCTGACATTCGGATACTTTTTATCAACGTTTCTAAAAAACTCAAATACGGCGGTATTAGTGGGAATATTCTGGTTTATAATTGGATTGTTATTTGAAAATTTTGTATTTTCAAATTCGTTTGTTGGGTATTTGTGGTGGGAAAGTGGGACTATTGATATTGCTGCTTATTACGGTAATGTTATGATTCAGTTTATTGGGAGTTTTTGCTCTCTTATTGTTTAAATGGATATATAAATGAAATTTTATTTTTATTAGTTTTAATGTTTCTACCGTTTTTTAATTTCGGACATATGTTTTTGGATATTTCCACACGAACAACAGGGAAATTAGATCAACTCACCGGAACTTACATTTCCGGAAAAGGTTTTTTTAACACTCCAAAAATTAACCCTCTCTGCCAATTCCCTAATATCACATTCCCAAGGTTTCGGACTCGAAGATTTATACACACAACCAGACCCAAACCTCCTCCCATCATACGGCGGAAACAAACCCAACCTCCCACTCCCCATCGACGCGCTAAAACTCCTAATAATGAACCTTTTTTTCTACGGAATTTTAACAATTTATTTTGATAACGTGATTCCAACCGATTTCGGCGTTTCATCGCCGCCGTGGTTTTTCTTAACGCCTGCGTATTGGGGGATAAAAATTTCCCAAAAGAAAAGAGGTGGGGGTGTGGAGGGTGAACGGCAGTGGTTTAATATGGTTTGTGAGGCGTGGAAAAAGGTGGGTGTTAAAGATGATGAAGAGAATGAAGAAGGTGTTGAAGTTGAACGGAAGAAAGCGTTGAATCCAGGTTTGCTTTAATTTTCTTTTGTTAATTTTTTTTTTATGGTTTTGGTTTACGCGGAATTAATTCTTTTTTTTTTAAAGAAACGAAAGCTGCTGTACATGTTTTACATTTACGGAAAGTTTATAGAGCCAGTATATTTTACAAATCGAAGAATGATAAAATTGCCGTGAAAGATTCTTGTTTTACGTTGGAAGAAGGGAAACTTTTAGGATTGCTGGTAAAAAAAAAGAAGAAGACACAAACACAATCGTTCATAAACGTGAGTTGTTTTTTTTTAATATTTCTTAAAGGGACAAAACGGTGCAGGAAAGTCAACAACGATTAACATTCTATCGGGATTATCACCAACAACCCACGGGGACGCAATGATGTATGGGTGCTCTGTAAAAAATGAAATGCAAGAGATTAGGAAATTTATGGGAATATGTCCGCAGGTTTTTTTTTTTTTTAATTAACCCACCCATGAAAATTAAAGTGACTAAAATAATCAAATTTTTTGTTTTAGCATGATATACTTTTCGATGACTTGACAGCACGAGAACACATTGAACTATATGCGGCATTGAAAGGGGTAGACAAGTCGCATGTAGATGAATTGATTAAAGATAGACTCAGCACCGTCCGATTATTTAAAGTTGCCAATGTTCGAGTCGGGACGTATTCCGGAGGGTTAGTACATAAATTCTAATGTTTAAAATTTCGCGAATTGATGAATAT
>JADGJK010000018.1:0-119218 GCA_027600645.1 Nowakowskiella sp. JEL0407 | reverse complement strand
TTTGAAAGATTTGTTTGTTTTTTGTGATTGAAATTGTCGGGAATTGATTAATTTTATACAAAGTCGGATGTGGAAAACTTTTTCGAATTACCCGCCACAACCGAACAAACGCCACCTCCCTGTGTTGCCAAAGCCTCCGACATTTCGGCTGTGCCTTCTGAGTATGGAGAATGCGCGGATTTAGAATTTCTAAACATCAAATGTCGAATACCCAGTAATTTCCAGGCGCTCCAGAGAGGACAATTCATTTCCAATTTATCACGAGATTGATACTTTTATTTTGGAGTATTTTGTTATTTTTTAATTACCGTTTATTACATGCGCTTTCATCAGTTGATAAATTAATATCACCGAATTAGCACATTTTTGCGTTAATCTTATGGTTCCCTGACTAGGACAATTCAGTGAAGAATCCTCCAGTTAATTGGAAACTAGCTATAGTAGTTCGAGCATAAGTGTTTTTTATCATTCGAATGATCACAGATCTGTCGCTTTGGATCTGAGATATTGCTCAAGAATGACGCCTATTTGATTTTCGCATTAATGCTATGGGTCGATATAGCAAATTATACGGATCAGGCTATTTGTATTCGAACAATGAGGTAAAATCGACCATATCTCTCTTTTATTGATACTAAACTATTACAAAAACTCTCCCAATCACCAAAAAATCACAGCAAACAGATAATATAAAATGATAAAATAAACAATGATAAAAATGATAAAGGAAATAGCGAGATAATAAAGGATAATTCTGTCACCGCTCCTTTTGCCTGATTTGGCCTTGTAATTCCGTATAAAAAGAGTAGAAATAACTGGGTCTACTAAACAAAGAATTAGGTACTGTAATTCATGTCAGATTGATAGTCATTGGGCAGAAATACTTGTGATCAACAAATCAATGTTTCATATTACCAGGAAGTTTCATCGAATCATTGATCATCATATATTTTTTTTTTGAACACAAAATTTTTCGAGACACGGTATGATACTGTACTGATACTAGCTCACATTCGCACACAGGAGAAACGATCCCTTCTCATGTTCGACAGCTCCAGTTAACATAGTTTGGCTGTGCTTTGGAAGCTTTCTGTGTAACTCTATTGCCATATTCCATTTCTTGCAGGATGATGAAAATTCCCCCTCCTCCGGGTATGCCCATTACACCTAAATGCGACTATTGTCCACCTCCCACCATCCCCACGCAATACCAATCCACCGTTCGTTACCCTCCTGACGATGCTACTTCTGCTGAATACTTGGACCTGGCCCGAGAGAAACTTTACCAAAAACTCAAGTCCGAAACCGCTGATGTTAGCAAAGGCGGTGAACTCCCAAAACCTCAAACGCTCATATCCGAACCCCTCGCAAAGGCAATTGCCACCCGTTCCAACCGACAAATTCCAAACTTGCAACAGTTTGCGAACTCCATCAAAAACGATCCCATTCGAGTTGCGTTTGATAAAATCTTCAACATTCTTTGGGATTTGCAATTACAAACTCTGGAAGATAAAGAGCAGGAAGCGTTTTTCTCATTCTGGTTGCTGGAACATATTTGGCCAAAGTGGGAGTCGAATTCAGCCTACCGAACTCCTGGATTTTTCATCGATGTATTAAACGAATATACGAGGATTGCTCAGGAAACTGGGCAGCAAGTTAACGAAAAGGAGTTGTTTATTGCTGTTGTTGCTCAGATGGCGAATGGTATCGTAAAGTACTTTTCGGGACCTGCGGAACAGGAAAATAGAGATGGTATGTGCTGTGAATTGAGTGCATCAAGTTGATTACTGAGAAAAATGGAAATTATTTAGCTCCTGGAAGTGTAAATACGAACGAAACGTTCCAAGGACGAGAGGAGACAGACGCTGATTTGGCCACCGAAATTTCACCGTTGGATACGATCCCCGCGCTGCTATTTTTGCTTTTAGTGAACGGGCTTACATTCATCAGCAGTGAAACTCCGCTCGAAAACCGAACGATTATTGTCGAATGTATGTCGTCGTGTTTGGCTATCACACTCGGACCGAAGTGCACGTCTTACACATTGACCGCTTTCGTATCGGCATTTCTGCAGGATTACAAAAGTATTGCGCTTCTTGTGAATCTTGGAAAAATCCACGTCGATCTGACTCGTCCAAGTTTCCACACGCTCGCGTCCTTGATTGACTTTTTAGACGACTTTAAAATCATCAGCGAGGAAGAATCATTCCAGTTGTTGCTTCGTGAAACATGGGCTTCAATTCCAACTCAAACCGGAATCGTCGCTCAGCGTTGCAACACACCTCTACTATTTACTGACATTGCGTTTTGTTCAATTTCCATTGCGGTCTCTTTATTGAACATTTCCCAGCGAAAGGGACTGGTCGGAGACGAATTTCCAAATATCTACGCAAAGAGCATCATAGAAATATTGGAAACGGTGATTATGACCTTTAGAAACTGTTTCGCTCGCACTTCACGTTCTGCAGGTGCGACGCTTGCATCCGCTGCGAAAATCCACCAATTCTTGAATCTGTGCACAGAGATTTTACCATCGTCTGCGCAAGGAAAATTGTCTGAACTTCGATTTATCCTTGAGGACTATGCAGGTGGAAATGGTGGAGTGTTTACCGAAGGCGGATTGAGAACGTGGAAGTGGGATTACATGCTTTCTGGTAAACTGGGTGTGATTGAAATGATGGAACGTGGGATTCTTGATCGAACGATAAACGGGCAGATCGACCTTGGGACTATGTGTTATTGCGAAGTACATGACCGATACGGCGATCCGAATGCTGTTAACATGGCTGGACACGCATGCCATCGATGCAGAAATTTGGGTGCAATTATCACTCCAAAGCTGGTTTACGCGCAGAAAATTGTGGTCGATCCCAGGACGAACGCGATGAAGAAGGTGGATATTGTTAGTGTCGATGAATGGATGAAGTGCATCGTTGAAGAGATTAATACTCCAGAGTTGTTGCGAGTGAAAGACCAAATCTTCCAACCCGAGACTCCCCTCCCGCCACCATCACGCAACGAACCAGTTCAATCCTCTGCTTCCAGTATTAAAGAGAAAGAAAAGGAGAAGGATGTTAAAGGAATGTTTGGAAAGATTAGTTCGATGTTTGGAAAAGGGAAGAAAGAGAAGGATAACAAGCCAGAGAAGCGTGACCGAGCACCAGCTATCGAGAAGAAAGGTATGGCTATCGTTGATGGAGCTGAGGCCGTTGCGGAGTTCGAAGGATCAGGGGGAAAGACCATGGGCGGTGGAAATTTGCGAGTACCAGTCCCGATTGATAAAGATGAATTAGCATTGCAAATGAAACTGGTGAATCTGGATCAACTGGATATTGATAAACTTATGAATGAAACCGCATCTGTTGTTACCCGCGCTTTCACATCTGTGGAGTTTGATCGATAAATTTCTTTATGAAGTGTTTCTTTCATTTGTACTATTGTATTAGTTTACTTTTTTGTTTCTCTTTTTGATATGATGGATAAAAGCTGTTATCAATATAATTTCGCAACTTCGTACATGGTTTGAGTTTTGAGAAAGGCAAACGTTCCGTGAGACAATGTCCAAACCTGGTAAGGTTCCTTGAGTTTTACTTCAAGTCCCATTCTAATTCATGATATCTGTTCATAATTTTTCACTATTAGACCCTCGTCGCAATACATTCATTGGTGATGGTACTGTGGAAAAATTCATTTTCAATTTTTTGCGGAAAACTTAAATTACTCACTTTTTTTGCATTTTCTTCCTTGTTTAATAATTTTAGATTTACCAGATTATCCTAATTTTAATTCATCGTGGCAAAACGACCAGCAACAATTCCCCCGACGCACGGAAACATTGGGGAGAGAATCTAATTATTCATACGACCGTTCGCAGCAAGATGCCCTGAATGATAAAATAAAGCGGTCAAGCACCCTCGACAATCAGTATCATGGGTTTAATGACATGCAAAAATACGACAACATTTACCAATTCCCCGCATCAAGTGGACGTGACAACAAAAAACAAACACAGCTCGAGCCCGTTTATAACCAACAGCAATTATCTTATCATTCCTCTCCGTCCGTTATGACTCAACCGATTTATCAACAACCCCCACCCTCGCAAAATTTTCAGCCTCCTTACCAACAACCCGCCGCTGCGTCGCCTGCGAATAATCGTATCCCGAATAACTCCAATGCTCAAAGTCAACAGACGGAATATCAACAACAATCAGGTAGCATTGCATTTAAACCACCGGGTAATATGATGTCTCCTCCGCAAATGTCTCGTACCCAAAATTCATCACAATCGGCGACTACGAGGACTGGGAAAAAACATAAATCTATTGATGAGGAGATAGCAGCGCTTAGAGCCAAAGAGCGTAAGTATTATTGCTTAAAGTTGATACTAAACACTAACAATCCAGATGTCTCCCAAAAGAGCGATACCAAGACGAAATACATAGGATGGAAGCAGACAGCATCGCACAAGCCGAACGCAAAGAACTACTCCATAAATTTATACGAGACCTGAACGAAAGCCACCAACGAATTCTGGTTTCGCAGGAACAATACAACATACTTAACAGGGTCCGCGTATTCTCCGATTTCAATCTCGTCGTTCGTCGTTATCAGCAGATAGAACAGCTAACGTCGTTGGATTTACTTCAGCAGAGTGCGATCGAACATATGCGTAAGAAGATTGAGGAGGAGAAAGATGGTTTGTTGCAAGCGATGCATGATTTGAACGAAGCCAAGAAGTATTTGGATAGATTACAGATTGAGGAAGAGAGGTTGTTTATTGATTTGATTGAGTTTAATGAAAAGAAGCGGGAGGTTGAGACCAAAGGAAAGGATATGCACGTCGCGAACGAGATGGAGAACTATAAATCGTTGGTGGAAGCAGAGATTAAACGTCAGGTGAAACTTAAAAAGAAGTTGGCGGAAAAGAAAGTGTTTATACAGGAGAAGGTATTGGACGGTCTCGGGAAGACAGTGATGCAGTTGCTCGGATTGTTGATGAATTATTTGATGCACTTAACTAATGAGAAGGCGGAAGTGAAGAAAAAGCTTGATAAACAGTTTGAGAATGAAAGAAGAAAGGAGCAACAACAGAACGCTCCGACCGATTTGGAAAAGACCAAACCAGAATGGGATGACCCATTGTTCAAATGGCCAATTGTTTGTAGGATGTTAATTTTAAGCTGGCCGGTTCCCAAGCGACACGAAAACGGCTTATCGAGTCTAACCACCGCTCGCAACTTGGAGGAAATTAACGTTCGAGAAGAGCAAGTGGAAGAGATTATTAAGATGATGAAGAAACCCTTTGCTGAAGGTTCATACCGTTTAGCCATGTATGGAATTAGCGACAAGGGTATTAGGTACATGTCTACAAATCTTCTGCACATCATGTTTGCTGAATTTTAGCATTAGATATTCTATAAAACAGTTTAAATTCTCAATGGGACCGGAAACGGATATGGAGTATGCGCGAAAACAATGCTGGTACCATACGTTTTGTGCGATAGTCGCGGACTATTTCAATGACGCACTTATTGCTGCTGGACTCCAATACTCGGTCCAATTTGTAAATTCCCATGTTGGACGACGAGCGGATACCCAAGGCATTTACATGCTTGAACCGCTTCTTAAGGGTTTCGCGAAATGGACAAACAACGTCGACTACATTGCGAGGACACACGAAGGAGAGATGATGGCGGCGTTTACGCATTGGACATACATTAGAAGTCTTGCGAGCTTCATGGTCGCCGATTTGCAAGGATATGTCGAACTGTCTTCGAAAAAATCTGTGATTAGAAATTTCGTAGCTGATAACAATTCACCAAACTCCACTAAACAATCGGTTGTTTCGACTGATGGGTCTCAAGAGAGAGCAATTCGTTCAGATGGATCGGTCGGTGGTGACGGTCCCTTTATTGATCGTTACAAGTTCACTCTGACGGATCCGGCAATTCTGTTCCTCACTCGTGAAGGAGATTGTGGGGTGCTCGATCAGATTCACAGTGATGAAGCGGGAGATATGGGAGAGGAAGGAAAGGATTTGTTCTTTAGCGCCCATAAATGTGGGGATATTTGTGCGGCGTTGGGAATTCAGCATGGGGCGTAGGGATAACCGCTTGATTCATTTTTATAAACTGCACACATTCTTATGATTCTGAAAATAAAAAGGCTCTGATGAACAACCAACGACCAGCAAATCCCCCCACTCTAACCCCTGGCGCGCGTACTCCCCTGCCTCCACGAGGTGCTTCTTTAAACCCTGCTTCTCTTCCAAACAATGTTCAAAACACTCAGAAACCAAATGAACCCAACAA
Source organism: Nowakowskiella sp. JEL0407 (assembly GCA_027600645.1). Classification (NCBI taxonomy): domain Eukaryota; kingdom Fungi; phylum Chytridiomycota; class Chytridiomycetes; order Cladochytriales; family Nowakowskiellaceae; genus Nowakowskiella; species Nowakowskiella sp. JEL0407. Next base: position 112,904 of record JADGJK010000018.1, on the reverse strand, counting down.
TTTCATGGCCGGCGTCTCGAATTTCGCCTCGACATTCTTCTTCAATCAGTCTCCACCACCTCAAGAAAAGTCGCTAACATCCCCTTCAGTTTCTACCCGAAGTGTATCCCCAATTTCCGTTGAACCACCGACTCCTCAAACTCAGCAATTCGAAGAAAATAAACCATATTACCCACCAGAGATGCATGACGAGTCGTCCGCAAGACCACGAAAGCTTTCAAACTCATCAATGAACGCGCCCCCAGAAACCTTCACTGAGGCACAACGATTAGAAATGCTTGGCGACAAAAATATGACCCCGCAAAAGCCGTTCTTAGATAACCTCGTGACAAGAAACTACAGTGACGACGGCAACGCTAAATATAGTTCGCAGTATGAGAATTTTAATCCGCAAATCCCCGTCGGAATGAATTCTGTGGGGAATACGAAAGGGTCGGGAATTTCTCCTGCGTATGAGAATCCCACTCCAGGTGACAACTCATCCATGCTTACGTCGAAACTTGTTGGTGAACCGATGGGATTGAATTCAGTTGAAGTTCGACCGATTTCAGGGAATCCTTCCATACGTAAACTTGAAAATGTTATGCAAGAAATCAAACCTTCCAAATCGGCCGAAATGAATCAACAAGTTCAACAGCAACATTCTCAATCTTCGCTTCCCATTGTAAACGAGTCGAGGATGAATAGTGGTTCGTCGGGTAACTCACAACAATATCCTGGAAACACTTCAAATATTGGTCCGGAAGACCCATTCAGCGATAAACACGCCGGTGACGCTGCGGCCACTCCACCAGCATTCCCGCCCAAAACTTCGAAACAAAAGTCATCTGACGATCCATTCGGCGACAAAAACAAAATTCAATCGATTCCAATCACGTCGGGGGAAATACCAGCGTACAAACCGAGAAAATCCCAGTCGAAGGATGAAAAACTTGAGCATGATCCATACGCCAATTTAGGAATGCTCGACAACAAAACCGCGGCGGTGGGTGGACCTAACGTTATAAACGCGCGTCCACCGCTCCCCGTATTCCAACCAAACGTACCCATGAACCCAAACAACATTTCTTCCGTCAACGCACAACCACTGATCCCCGAACTCTCAAAAGAAGAACAACTACGCCAACTAAAATCTCAAGTCGCCATGCTGAAAGCCGAACGAGACGAAAAGAAACGCAACAACAAAACGGAAATTGCGGAAGTTGCTGAACTTGAAGAACAAGCGAATACGTTCTTACAATTGTTGAATATGCCGCCGTTTACGGTAAACCAACCGTTACCGGCGTTGAAGGAGTATATGGATGCGAGTAATGTACATATTCAAGATAAATTGTTTTACGCGTGGGAAACTGGTGTGCGAAGTCTGTTTCATGACCTTCGACCGGAAATCGAACAAATGATTGATTTGAAACCACTAGTCGAAAAGAGTTCGTCGGATTCGGAGGGTTCAGATGATGAGCAGGATGAAGTAGATGAAAACGAGAGGATTTTCCGGAGCGTGGATTTCGAGGCGTTGAAAAATGCTGCGGATAATGCGGAAACTACGTTGAATCAAGTTAACGAGACGTTGGCGGAAAAGGTTGCGATTGTGAATACGAGGAATTTGTTGTTGAAGTCTTTACAACAGAATCGTACTAGTGAGACGACGGATCGGGTTAATAATGAGAGGAATGCCGAGTTGCAGATGGCGGAGGTTGAGAGGAGACGGCCAGGTCATGATAGATTCCAGAACGTTAGAGATGAAGCTGAAGCTGAAGTTTTGGAGTTGACTGATAAGTTGGCGTTAATGTTAGAGAATGAGAAGGCTGATTTGGAGAACATTGAGAAGTTCAAGAAAGAGTATAAGGACTTGTTGGCGGTGAAGAAGAAGCTAAAGAAGAAACAGAAGCAATTGGCGAAAGCGATTGATCCGGTATTAGGTGGAAGTTTGCAAGTTATTCAGCTTCTGTATGCAAAGTGTGTGCAAGAACAGAATGATTTGGAAGAAGCACGAGCCGTTTTGTCTGAATTCATTCATGCTTTAGAATAGTTGTTTTACGTATTCATATTCATTTTTGCACCCTTTTTTGATATAATAAAGATATGAGTTTATATCATATGTAATTAATAATTGAATCAAGAAAAAAGTCTATAAAAAAAACTGCATATCACGAAAAATCACACATCTCAAGGGAAACACTAACACTTCAAGGAGAAAAAATGACAACAAAAATGAACCCACTTTCAAAGAGAAAAAAAGTCCACAGAGAATTTACCAACAAAAAAATAAACACAAGTCAAATGCAAGATCACATTGGTGCAGGAGCCAGAGGAGCCAATCCCAATGCAGCACAGTACTGATTGCATCGGTGAGTTCCTTGATGGAAACCCTGCAAAGCCTGCAATCCCAAATCTCCATCCATATCATGCTTCAGCCGATTCTTCAATTGCACCGCCTGCGGATCTTTCGAAACAAAATGTACCGCCGGATCGTTTAATTGCCATTTACAGTGGTTTCGGATCATTGGTGGTTGTGAAGGATGAACTTGGACGTATCGTTGTTCGTCAATTCGAGAACCTTGTAAATCGGATATAATCATGCTTCGCCCTGACCATTCGTAACTCCAATGTGCAAACGTGGAGCAGATTTGACTGTCCAAATCGTCGGGATCGGGGTTGATCACCGCCATGTTGTTGTTGACCCATTTTTTGAATTGTCCCGGGAGTAGTGGTTCAATCATCAGACACGTACCAGGAGGTTGTTTGAACTTTAGTGACTCGTGTGTAAAGAAGACACATTCTCCGACATACACATCAACATACTCGACCTCAAATTGACTAAATCCTCTCCGCGCAAGCTCCATCGTAAACAATTTCGCACAGTAAGTTACAAGAGCGTTACCTTTCGATACCTTCTCGGCACTATCGCGATCATTCTTCAATTCGCCCGGACCTTGCGCAGTCGTACTGATTCCTCGTCGTAAATGGAACGTTTTAACGACATAAATCTTTCCATCGCTACCCTCAGAAAACCGCGCGGCTCGATACGTACCCTTGGAGAATGATTTTCCGACGATATTTTCGCCAGTTGGAAGCGTGGATGACATGAATTTGAATTGCATCGTCCTAATGTCTTCTTTCCAATTTAATCCATCGAATGGGAGTGTGAGGTAACCTAGTTGATACGATACGTTGGGCGAGGGAATGTATTTTCGGATCTTCATCTCAATTTGCAACCCCCACGGAACCGGCGTCGAACTGCTCCACGGTCTGATTCGATCGATTTCGATATTATCTGCGATTTCTTGCTGCAATTGAATTTGTTCTTCCCAATCGAGTCGGTGCTTAATGTCTTTGAATTCTTTTTGTATCGCGCCGATTTTACCGATAATCAAACCGAGGATCGCAAACATTGTAGGTTGCATCTGTGCCATTCCTTGCATCAATGCTTTCAGTTTGGCATCTAGTCGACTAATGTTGTTGAATATCTGCTGCATTTCCATATGAGATTGATTTAGCCGTGCGAGGTACTGTTCGTTCAATTCACGTTGGATTCGATCCCGCTCATCTTGCCACTTTCGAATGTCTGGAGCCTTTTCTAAAGACTCTTGCAGCCAAAGGGTTTCATCCATATCCTGATGCTCCAGATGTTCCTTCAACTGGGTAGAAAGCAACTCAAACTCCTCTTTCGACTTCTTTTCAGCCTCAACGCCTTCCAAAAATACAACTTCGACCTGTTCCTGAATCCCAATCAACGGTCGCAACGCAGCGGTTACGTTTGTACGATCGATAATTAATCGTGCAAAGTGTTCTTTATGTCGCATCGCGTTCTCCAACGCCGGTCTAGCCGCCTGGACTCTATGATTTCGCATCCCTTCGATATCCCGCCAAGTGTCCGCAAGGGTATCTTTCTCTTCGATCAACTTGTTATTGTAGTTTCTAAACGTCAATAAAATTTCTTTGATTTTTTGATGTCTGAATTTCAGCTTGGCTTGTTCTTCCTTCAGTGCTGATATTTCTGGATCGACGGGAGCAATCGCTGATGCTGCTAAAGGGAAAAAAAATGAATTTCAAATAAATGAAAAAGTTCATGGAAAAAGGACATATTCATTACATTGCATTTCTCCCTGAAACATTTGCGGACTGCCGTTTTGTTGATAACCAGAATACGCAGTATAACCAGTTAAAGTTGGACCTACAATAAAAAATCAATATTCTCTAATCCCAGTTTTACTAAGTATCAAATACTTTTATAGTTCCCATCATCGTAAGACGGTGTTTGAGAATTTCCGTTCAGTGTGGAAGATGAAACCGAGCTTCCTCTGTTCATTGATAAATTAGCGTCAGGAAAGTTTGGGATGGCTGCAGCTTCGTATCCATATTGCTGTTGAGAAAAGTTTGAAGAATAGGGAGGCTGGGATGGTTTGTAATTTGTTAAATTTTGCGGTTGATTTGGTGGAGACGAGGGCACATTAAAACCGTAATCCTGTCGGACTGTGGTTGGACCTCGCGTACCGGTTAATGTCCGTGGGTTAGGTGCATATAGCGGTTGTTGTTGGTTGTTGTTGGAGCCGTCTTCAAACTTTCTGGTTAAGCTTCGCACAGAAAGTTGGTCGTTGTAAGGGGATTGTTGGAATTGAGTCAAATTGCTAGACAGCATTTGCGTTTGCGTGGACCAGACTGGGGGTTCAGGAGTGGTCGAGTTTGAGGACGTTCTGGGGGGAATGTAGCGATGCGACTGCGACTGGTTGCGGGCAGCCATTTGGGGGGACTGGTAGTACGAGGGCTGTTGGAATGGCTGCGCATGGAGATAGTCGTCCTCGTCGACGGGCTGCAGCGACATTTTGTGTTGTGCAAGGGCTGTGCCTGTCAAAATGTTTAACAATGCAAGTTACGACGACATCCACTCGCTCTTCTCCGCATCGGACGGCTCGCTGCCCCAGAAGCATCGCATTCTCATGCACCACAAATCTATTTTAATCTTCTCCGGTGGTTCGGCTTTGAATCCGTTTGTTACCATGTTGCAGGAGATTACTGAAAACATCACCTACGTGCTGCCGGTGTCGGATGATGGCGGCTCCACCGCTGAAATAGTTAGAATTGTCGGTGGTCCTGGCATTGGTGATATTCGCTCGCGTTTAATCCGTCTCGCTGAGACCAAAACTCCAGAGGTTTGCAACCTTATTTTTTTTCTTTTCATGAACCACAAACAATTGACTCCTGATTACAGTCTGAATCCGTGTATGAGTTGCTAAACTACAGATTACCATCAATTTCAACTCCGCTCGCGGCCAAGAATGAGTGGCACGAAATCGTCGAAGGTAGTCACTCGCTTTGGATGGGAATATCTGAACCGTACAGAGAAACCATCCGTGCATTTCTCTGCCACTTTAACCATGAATTGCTACGTCAATCCGGTACACGAGGAGCATTTGATTTCCGCAGTGGCTCAATCGGAAACTTTTTCTTGACCGGATCTCGGTTATTCTTTAACAGCCTTGAAGCAGCGATTTTCCAGTTTGCCAGAATCACTAGAATCCCTGAAAACACCAAAGTAGTTCCAGTAAACACCACCAACGCGTCGCAAGCAGTCCGTATCGCCGCCCTTCTTCGAAATGGGAAAACCATTGCCGGTCAATGTGAAATTTCCCATCCAGGTTCATCCGAATCAGACGGCGCGCGGTTATCTGGATCACGAAGACACAGTTTACATGCATCAACGTCATCGAGAATGTCTCATGAAAGTGTACCGCATATCGTCCCTGACAACGTATTAATCTCCACGCAAAATAAAACCGCTCTGAATTTACCGGTTCCTGCAGTCAACCACAATATCAACTTTTCGAAAACCTCTACACCACCACTCCCGGCCCCGATTCGACGGATATATTACATAAACGCAGAAAATCAGGAAGTTCCAATGAAGATAAATCCGCTTTTAATTCCAGATTTATCCGGAAACAAAAAGACCATAATCTACGCTATGGGATCTTTATATACTTCTATAATCCCCTGCCTAATCGTTCCCGGAATGGGTAAACATCTCTTTGACGAACCATGCACACTCCAACGATTCAAAATCCCCGAATTCGTGAAATCAAAGTCATTGCATAGCATCACACCCAGCGCAACAGAGTCAAACCAGAATCAGCCGTTAGCATTTATCCCCAAACACCTTCGCGGCGAACGGAAACGTGATTTTTCTGTCCCGTTGCCGAGAATGTTAAACGACGATAAAGTTCGTGAAGATGAGAATACATTGCAAATGCATACCCTGCGACATACGAATTTACCCCAACGTGTAAAGATATTATTACTAAACGGATCACTAGATCGCGAAACGGAAGGATACACGGCGTTAGATTTTATATTTGCGATTACGGATGCACTGAATTACAGTTGTTTGTTAAGCGACGATGTAGACGCTACGAATGAGTTGAAGTTTAAGAATATTTATTTGGAACATGATGGGTTGATTGATTATTTGCGGTTACGGAATTTAAAGAAACATTTTTGTGGTGATGAGGGGCGGGATTTAGTTGATGGTGAGGTTGGTTCGTATTTTTTGAAGAGTGAGGCGGGGAGAAGTTATTTGGGATACCCGTATCCGCCTGGAGCTTATATTACACATTTGGTTATTACTGAGGATAGCACGGTTTCTCTTAATGTTTCCAGAATTGAAAGTTTTGGGATTTTGTGCTGTAAAGTACGATCAAAAGTCAATGAATTTGGGACGGAATCGGTTGAGAAGGGGTATTATGATGTAGAGGAATTGAAAAAATTATTGGAACCGTTGGTCATGTAGAGATGTTATTGTTTATTATTACCTTTTAAAACACTGTGTCTTTATTTAAATTATTTCCGTATAAAATAAAACAAAATTATTTCTCAAAGCGGCTCAAGTCAGTCTTGTACCATTTTGGTTTCTTTCTTGTTTCAATCGAACTTAAAACTGCCATACTGGGTCGTCCATGTGCACACTGAAACGGAAAATCGCAATTTTCAAGTCCTTTAATCAAAGATTCGCATTCCAAATTCGTCAACTTATCTCCAAACATAATAGCAGATCTTTATCTCAAATTACATAAAAAATCATTCAAATTCTCAATTACTATACATACCGACAAGCCTTCGAGCAAAATATATCAAATATCGGTTTCGGAATATTACTACTTCCACACTTGACCGATTTCCGATTCATCTCAATCCAATGAGCATGCTGTTTCACCAACCCCTTTAAAAATTCACCTCCACACCGACTCGCAATAACACTTGGAACTCTCCGCACAAAAACAACTTTTCCTCCAGACTTTCCCACACCCACACTCAAAAATATCCCTCGGTCTTGAAAAACTCTCTCATGTTTCTCCACCAACGTCGTATCGTATATATCTAAAATCACCTCCACAGGCGGATCAAACTCAACAATGTCTGGTGACGTATTATGCGTTTTAATCAATTCTTCTAATCGAATCCGTTCGTCTGCAGCGTGTTGGTCGATTACTAAGAATGATTTTTGGGTAGAGGTTGATGAGAGAGACGGTAATAAACACGCGATGAATTTTTTGTCGATCTGGCCGATAACAGTAAGTGAAGATAACGCTGATTTTGGAATAGTTGATTTTTCTTGGAATGCTGAGTTTGGTGTAGGTATTGGGGCTGGAGGAAGTTCAAATACGGGATTTTGCCAATTCTAAAAATCAAATACACGATAGTTGAAATAAAAAAATTGCCTTAAAAGCCAAAGAAAATTTCTAAACCTTTAATAAATTTTCAACTTTTTGTTTAACCTCCGGATTCACCTGATACTTTGACTTTAAAAACTTTGACTTTCGTCGCTCGTTCATTATCCCCGATTCCATCAACAAATAATGCGATTCTAGTGTTCTTGGGTTATCTTGAGAACCGTATTGTTGAAAATCGAACGATATTTCCTTCGCCGATTTTATGGGTACAAATTGTTCGAAACTTAATGGTCGATTTTTTTCTAAATCCAACTTGGAAGTAGTTTTGACGATCGGGTAGATATTTGTAGATGGAATGCTGTCGTTCGTGGGTTTATCGTCACCCTTTAAACAATAATTAGTTTCACTGATCTTTTTTTTAAGAGAGAACATCGTACCTGTAACAACCTTTCAAGCAACACGATAACCGGATCTTGATTGCTTAAATCCTTCAATGCAATGTTGCCAATGTCGTTTTGATCCGAGAACGTAACAGATAAGAAAAATATTGGGTATTTATCGCCGGTTTTAACTCCTAAAATTTCATTAATTGCTTGATCCACAGTAAAAGGAGAAACTGAACTTCATACGTTTGTTGGAACTCCTCTTATGAAAGAAAAATTATATGAACTTGAAAAAATTGTCTTGAATTGGTAAGTACCTGCAGTTCAACTTGATTCTGAGTTTGAAAGAAACGATTAACTGTAGCGTGAATCAAGTTTGGTGCGATTTTACGACGATCAAAGTAAACGTGTTGATGGAGCTAAACCACAGAAATATTATTAGCTTGAATATTATATCTATAAAAAAAAACAAGGATAAGGCAGGCCTGATGTTACCTTTGATGGAAATGCGTCAATTGAGACGAATCCATGTATCTGAATACCATTCTCATCGTCGACTCCATCAAGATTCCTGAAATTCTACAAATCCCAATTCAAATAAATAAACTTAAATATTGGTTACATCAACGTACAATCGTTGGAGAGACACCGTACAATTGTTTGAACGTCGAAAGTTCCGAGCTCGCCTATTAAAGAATACACACAGTTGAACAACATAACAAAAAAATAAAAATTCCAATAAATCACACACTTTTCTTGTTTGGATAATTCGCTTATTGTTTACTAAATCGGTGAGTGTAAAACTAATAGGTGGAGAAATCAACGCGATAGATTCGACTTCTTTTCTGATTTCGTCGACGCAGTCTGACGCCAAGAGCTGCTTTTGTCTGACTGGATACTACAGAGTCAAGAAAAACAATTGGTATTCGTAATATCACTTTCCACTTTAAAAATTCTGAATACCTTGAAAAATAGCTCAGACACAGTCACGGTCGTTCCTGGCGATCTTGAATTTAGAGAGATTCCGCAATATTGAACTTTAGAACCCTATAATATACGAATGACAGTATAATAATCAGATGGACAAGAAAACTTGTAAATCTGCTCTTACTCGAATGATCTTTGTGTACGCTTCAATTGAATTCGATCGAGAAGTAATTTCAATACACGCTAATTCCGCAATACTCGAAATCGCTTCGCCTCGAAATCCGAAAGTTTTTGGTTTAGCAACAACATTTTTAATCAGTTTGGTGAATTTGGTCGTGGCTAATTACATAAATCTATGAGAAAATCATCAAAATTGATTAAAGAGATAATTCACCATATCGTTCTCCCAAAATATGAAAATCCTGAAACGGAATCCCGGAACCATTATCTTCAACAATCAAAGTACAATTTGCACCCAACGACACATGAATAACAGACGCGCCGGCATCGATAGAATTATGCAACAATTCACGAACACAAGCGGATAAAGAAGTGATTGAAACTGTCGATCGAAGTTGTTGAATCACTTCCACTGGAAGTTTTTCCATCTCAATTTGTCAACACAGCCAAAATAAATCAAGCCAAACCAACACAAAAAAAAAAATGAAAATGAAACGAGTTATCGAGCCTGAACTGAGCGAGTTTGAACTTGAACGGTTAAGAAATATCGAGAGGAATAAGTCGTTATTGAAAAGTCTTGATTTGATTGATGAGGTGCAGAAACCAAAGAAACCGAAATTGCAAAAGAAAGCAAACTCTGAACCGAGAACTTCAACGCCTAAAAAACAAACTTTACCGAAACGACGGAGTGCGAGGTTATCCGGAGAAGTAAAGAGTGAAGATACCATTGAAGGACTTGCTGACGGATTGGAGGTTAAGGAGGAAGAGCAAACCAAAACAATTGTCCGTGGGACGATTGATGCGGTCGCGGAACCGGTCGGCAGAAAGAGTGTAGTCTTGGATAAGACATTGTTATTCAACTCCATGAACGCGAACGCGGCAACACCCGAACAAACCGAACCAGCAGATTTGGCAGAGTCAGAAGAAGAACAGTATCTGGTGGGAAAATTGGAAAGTTTAACGTTAACGCATTCCGCCAAACTTGTAAAGCAACGGATCACTTGCTCCCTGTGGCATCCAAATCCGCAAGTCAATATTCTGACTGTTGCGGATAAAACCGGATCATTGGCGTTTTGGGATCTGAGTGCTTCGGAAGATCGAAATGATGATGCTGGTGAGAATGAGAACGAAGATGGTGTAGAGGATAAAGTGTTTACGTTCCGGCCACATTCAGATTCGATTTCGGCGATGGTTTACCACAAACATGATTCAAGCACGTTATTCACTTCTTCATACGACGGTGCAATTCGGAACTTGAACGTCGATCAGGGGAAATTTTACGAGACTTATTTCACGTTAGATGAAGATGATTTTATTTCGTCAATCGAAGCAACGCAAAACGGATTGTATTTTGGAAGAAAATCCGGACGTTTGTGTCATCTCGATGTTAGGGAGAACAAAGTTTACTACGCGAAAGCGTCAACTTCAAAAATAACCAGCGTGAAATTTAACCCAGAAAATCCCAATATTTTGGTTACGAGTGGGTTGGAACGACGATTTAAATTGTGGGATATTCGGAATGTTGATTGGAAAAGCGAGAGCTCTGATGGTGATTTGGAAACAGATGATTCGGCTGGATTGTTGCAGTACTTTCAGCACGACAAGAGTTGCACGAGCGCAGTGTGGAGTGGGGATGGAAAAGATGTTGTCTCTACTTCTTATGACAACACCGTGAAAATATTTCGTAACATAATGGAGATGGAAAGTTTACGGGCGACTGTTAGTATAGCTAGAAACAATAATACAGGTATGTTGATGGCTGATGGAAAGGTACGAAGCCAAATCTTACTTATGTTTGGGTTTCAGGGAGATGGGTAACTCCGTTTCGAGCGATATTTAGTCCAGTGCTACAGAACCATTCGGCAGTATTTATTGCAAATATGAGGCGACCCATAGATGCTTATTCGGCGAGTGCGGGACGATTAATTTGCCAACTGTATGACGACGATCAGATTACAGCGATACCCTCAGTCCTCGCAGTGAAAATGGATGGACAGAATATGATGCTGGCGGGATCAAACGCAAGTGGAAAATCTTTCATTTGGACTAATTAACATGAAAAATTTCATAAATACAAATAATAGTAATTGTTTATTTCTCAAGAAAATGCGAAAGACCCTTGTGTATTCATCTCACTTTTCCGACTTTGAACTGAATTCATTCTTCTCCTCAAATAAAACTCTCAGAATTTCCTTCTCTTTTACGATGCTTTTTGTGATGCATTGCATGCAACGATTTTGATTTTGTCTGCAGTAATACTCTCATTGTCGATTTTAATCATTGGGTCACGAGCAATAAAAGACCATACGTCATCACAAAATCGATAAGTGGTAAGACGAGAGCTCTACAATATAACTTCAATATCAGAAATTTGAGTGACTCTGCCCCTGTGCGATAATTTCAAAAACCTTTATAATTGCACGGTTCTTCACATGCGTTTGTAAGGCTTCAGATACGGTCAAGTCAAACTGACAAAAGGATTAGAATATAAAACGTAATAAGCTGGGGGAAATCCCCACTCACTTGAGAGAGGATTTTCATGGCCATTTGTGGGTCAATCAATTCGTTTCCGTGAAGTTCATCAAGGGCTTCAATCAGCGCAGTTCCGATTGTAGAACGACGGTAGAGTTCATATGGAGAAGCCTGTGCCTAATAACAGCAAATTAGAAAGTTGAAAAAAAAGGAATTGTTTCATTGTTTACCATTTTTAATGTGGCAGTGTCTGTAATGAAAGTTGACAGGCGACGACTAATTCTCATTCTGATAGCAGGGATATCCATTACCGGCTTCTACGTCGCCAACAATTCTAATTTTTCCGATTCCCTTGCATCAAAATTCTCAAAATCGTTTTCGACAACCAATTCCCCGAAAAACTTCACAAAAGTCCCAAAGTTCTCCGCCTTCCCATGTTCGTCGAATAACGACGAATACCAACTCAACCAGATCAACTTTTCAATAAACTCGGTGGCCGATATTACTCGCAAACGAATGGAATGGTTACACTTTCTTGAGGTAGAAATTAAACAATTGGACACCTTTGAAGAATTACAAAAATCGAGAGGTCTACGTGGATCTGGAATCGTATCATTTGTAAATTCTCCCGCTTCGATTAAATACCTCTCTGTCGCTATTAGATTACTCCGAGGTTACGGTTGCAATCTACCAATTGAAATATTCGCATTTAATGGTGAGATACCTTCAAGTTACCAAGCGCAATTAACTTCGCTATCGACTCCCACGGCAACCGTGAAGTTTCGGACTGTCGATGACTGGCTCAACCCGTTTCCGCTGTCACGCAACGACAAAGATTCGTGGCATGTAAAATTAGGAGCTATCCTGAACTCCAGTTTTGAGAAAGTTATATCTATGGATGCAGATATTTTCTTTTTTAAGAATCCAGAGTACTTATTTACTTCGGATGAGTTTTTGAGTGAAGGGGCGATATTTTGGCCAGATTTTTGGAAAACACATAGTGATAATCCAGTTTGGAGGTGGTTGGGGATGGATTGTACTGACGAATTTGAACAGGTATGAAGTCTTGATCTAGTTAGAGTTGAGTTGCAAAACTGTATTTGTTTGAAGGAAAGTGGAGTAACGGTAATCGATAAATCTCGCAGTTGGAGGGCATTGATGCTGATGTGGTTCTGGAATAAGAGCGAAGAATCACGAAAATTCGTAACTTCATTTTTGCATGGCGATAAAGACCAATTTAGATTCTCCTTCCGAGCGTCCAATACCTCCTACCATATGGTACAGCATGTAATGTCATTGGGCGGATTCGTTGCATCTGATGGAAACTTTTGCGGCCAAGCGATCCTGCAGAAACGTCCTAGTGATAAAGATAAAGTTCTTTTCGCACATGGTATGATGAGTTTCACTCGAAAAGTATGTAACATGGAGAAAATAATGGTTTTCTTTGTAGTGAACATGATGAAGCATAATATGCTAAAAATCCATGAAAATTTATTTAACGAAAACCGCCCGATACTTCAAAAAGTAAAGCAATACGTCGATGGATACCCCAAAGACTACAATATTCCACCCGGATATCTTCCTGGGACGCTTAAATCGTTCGCTAGGTGGGGCAAGATGCAAACATATCTAGTGGTTTACGATGGGTTGCTATGTGTAGATTTTGGACCTGTGAGTGAGTTAGAAGTGTTTGATCAACCAGATATGGACGTTGTTGTGAATATCATGAAAGTTTATTTTCATTAATATTTATTTAAATTTTTTTTCTTTTAAAATTTGTAATAGAATGAATTTTATTTTGCAGTATACAAGAATACACCGTACATTTTCAGATATCTTGTCATTCGAAATCATTTTTTTTTTTTCGTCAATATCGAGTTGATGTCAACGGGATATCGATCTTGTGCATCTTGAATCATTGTGCTAACAAAAATTGAAGGCCTATTTCATCATTTCTACAGTACTGTAATTGGATCAACAATTCGGAGATCGGCCTCGTCAGAAAAATCCAAACAAGGGCAACGATGAATGACTGGTACCGATCGAATCCAAAAATAGTTTCTGTTTTCCCCTACAACCTCAACCTCATTAACAACCCAAACAACCCCCCACAATGTTTCCCGATATAAATCCAGTTTTAAATACAGTCTTGATTGCATTGTCAGTCCCCATCATCGTTGCAACACCGATTCTGGCTTTTGTGTTGTATCCTACACCGCGAGTGGAGGAATATAAAGATTTACCTCATTTACCGAAGTTGCAGAATATCTGGTATAGAGTTTTCAGTAAAAAGGTAAGGAGATATCAAGTTTGGTGAATTTCGGGGTTAATTTGTACGTGCTGTTTTTTTTTGTGATTTTGGTTGTTGATGAACAGGGATATCCTGAGATGTACCAAGAGTTTATAAAGAAGAATAAAACAGCCGGATCAGAAGCATACGTGGTATGTGCCGAAAAACCTTTTATTTATAATTTACAATTCTTACTTTTTCATTCTGGGGATTTCATATTAGAGTAATGTAACGAGAAAGTGGCAATTAACGCTCGAGAGTCCAGACGATATCAGATACCTATTCGCGAATACAGACAAATTCCCCAAATTCGATTTCACAAAGTTTGTTCCCAACAGTATCGCTGCCACGTAATAACGAAATCACAATTATCAAATGACTATTGGATTGACATATTTTTTCTGGATCTTGGTTTTAGGTTTTTGGGAAGTAATATTGTATTCCTCAATGGATCCGAATGGAAGCGACACCGAAAAGTTTCCAACCCAGCTTTCCACAAGACAAAAGCTTTACCGGCAGTATTTGGAAAATGTGGTGCGATTTTGTTGAAAGAGTGGGAGAAGATTGAAGCGAAGACTGGTGGTGTGTTGGATGTTCATGTGTGGATGCAACGATTGACTTTGGACGCTTTGGGAGCTGTGAGTATAATTACGATGTATCCATAAGTTGATTATAGAACTTTGGGTTGAAAGGCTGCGTTTACGACTAATTTCGGGGCGCTTGAAGACGACAACTCGGAATTAGTGGCGGTTTATAATCGCATTTTCTCAGCCGTACAAAATATTGTATAAGATCGTTATTCATACAGACGACATTGTCTAATCGCCTTTTTTAGACGTATGTTATCTTTCCGTTTATTCAGTACCTCCCGATTCCGTCAGTTCAGAGAGTGTTTGACGATATTAAGAAATTCGATGCAATGATCGTGGAGAAATTGGATGAACGAAGAATGATTTATAGAAAGTTTAAAGAGGAAGGGAAAGAATATCCTGAAGAATTGAAGGATCTCATGTATTAGTACGTATTTCTAATTCAATGCTGTAAACGAATTTTACTGATTTTGGTTTTGTCTCAGCATGGTGGAAGAAGTAGAATCATCAGAAGAATCATCGCAAAATAACTTGACACTCAAAGAAATTCGGAATGATTTGGTCATATTCTTTGTTGCGGGGTAAACATCAACTCGGCTGATTTGTTTTTGAAATAATTCTTATCGTTTTTTGGAATTGTTTTAGACATGATACAACCAGTGCTAGTTTATCGTTTGCGCTTTACTTCTTATCGAAGTATAAAGATATTCAGGATAAAGCACGAGCTGAAGTTCAACGAATTATGGGAGACGCTCCAGCAGATACCGTCCCAACGTTCGAACAACAGAGTGAGATGACGTATTTAACCCAAGTCATAAAAGTAATTTATTACACTTGCGGAGATTACAGTTTCCAATACTTACAATGCGTTTTATGATCGTAGGAATCATTGAGAATGTATCCACCTGCTGCGCTTTTGCCGCAAAGAATTGCATCGCAAGATGTCGTTTTACCAAGTGGAATCGTAGTTCGTCAAGGTATTGATTTGCAGGTGTTAAATTGTTTATCGATTAAAGTAAAATTGTTAGGATGTTTTGTTACGGTTGATATTTATGCCATGCAACACAGCGAAAAGCATTGGTATGAAGATGGATTCTAAAACTCGTGTTCTAGGCAACGTTAAATATTGATTTCAGGGAGGATCCGGAGAAGTTCAATCCCGATCGATTTACTTCTGAAAAAAGCATTCCATTCCATGCATTTGGCGGTGGTAGCAGGTAAATTTGAAAGAAAAATCATATCCTAAAAAAATCTAATCTTTTGTTTTCGGATAAGACTCTGTTTAGGACAAAACTTTTCATTGATCGAACAACGAATCATTCTTACCATGATTCTTCGCAACTACGAGATGACGCTTCCTGAGGACAGCATACACAAAGATATTATCCGAATGAAGAAAGGAACGATCATGGCTCCGAAAGAGTTGAATATAAAATTCAAGCGACGTGTTGATTAAACGGTGTCAGAAATTATGGAATGGCTGATTCTTGTTTGGAGTTTTCTGCGACGATTTATTTTTCATTATGTATCGTTATTGTTTGGTATCTCATCTTTTAGACTTTAACCTATACAAAATAAAGTTAAGAATTGATTGATAGAACTATTTGGACAACAGAATAAACCTTTAGAGAACTTGAATATTAATGCCAGTGATTCAACTACTTCACAACAACAATATTCTACTTCGGCGCGGTTTGCTTACTTGAATGAGCGACTTTCTCACCATATCCCGAAGAAATCTTCGTATGTAAACTTACTACAAAATAACAATGTTTGTAGAATAAATTTCAGTTTAGACGGACCGAATATCGTTATTTGTGTGTGTTGGACTTTGAAGCAACCTGCGAAAAAGATAGTGGATTTGACTTTGAAAACGAAATAATTGAGTTTCCGGTCGTTTTAATCAATATCGAATCTAACTTGGTCGACGCAGAATTTCATAAGTTTGTTCGACCAAGTAGGGAGCCGATACTGAGTGATTTTTGTAAAGAATTAACTGGAATTAGTCAGGTAAAATCCACTTGCGTTTTGATGATCTGATAATTGAACTTTCTCTTCACTCCATGTAGTCGCAAATCGACAGAGCAGATACGTTTCCAAAGGTGTTGGATCAGCTGGAAGAGTGGTTATCAGCGTTTTCCGAGTTCCCGTACGATGATATGATGTTCGTTACAGACGGACCATGGGATTTACGAGATTTTCTGCGAAAACAATGCAACACGTCAAAAGTTTCTCGACCAAGTTATCTGTACAAATTTGTCGATCTTCGACTACTATTTTCGCAACACTATAAGCATGAACGAGCAGGATTAAATTTGGAGGCTATGTTAAGTATTATTGGAAGACGGTTTGAAGGGAGACAGCACAGTGGAATAGAAGACACGCGTAACATTGCGCGAATAGTACAACACATGATTGCAGAAGGAGTGAAATTCAGCGAAAATTCAGTTATTTTGAATCAGAATAGGAAAAGGAGACGAGCAAGATAGACATGTCAAAAACGCATGTGACCACATGATGGGGACGCCATTAACTTATTGTGACACTCTGTCAAAGCATGGGAAACGCAGCGAGTGCAGATTCCGAAAACAGCGACGGCCACGTTACACCGCTTCCTGGGCCTGTCGCCCTGCGTCTGGCCACGCCCTCGCCCACCGACGCCTCGTTCCACCCCTCCCCGCCGCACTTCATCAACAACAAATTCATCGCTGGTACAACTTGCCCCCTGCTTTTGTTTCTGTCTCATTCTCTAATTTGTTTTGTTGCAGACCATTCCACGCTTACTTCGAATCCCTCTGCTGATGGTGTGTCTCACATCACTGCTCCCCTAGTTGCCCCATCTCCAATCGTTGGTTCTCCACTAATAGCTTCCGACCAATACGCACAATCCACTCTCATGCAGCGAATGTCTGGGAAAACAAAAGGTGTGCATCTTCATGGAAGTTTTTACACGATTTCACTCACTAAACAATTTTTAAAAGATGGAGATAGCCTATCAATCGAAAATATCCGCAAAAAATCCCCGTTAGGCGCACCAAACAACGATAATATAGAAAAAGGCATAGAATCATTACAAATAGGCAGCAGCAGCAGCGACGCTTCATATAAAAACACTTCGAAAATTATACATCCATTTGGTCCCAGTGGGAATCTGGCTCTCGCACCGATTGGAATACGGGAAGAAAAGAAGAACACTATACCCATTATTCTTGGTTGGAATGGAGGTGGAAAGGTGGTTTTTGTGACCGGAACATTTAACAATTGGGGAAAACGAATACGGTTAAACAAGAGGTATGGAAGTGTTTATTTCTTTGAAATTTAAAATTTATCTGTTAATCGCAATCTTCTATAATATTTTTTTAGTTCAACGGATTTTACCATTGTGGTAGACGTACCCCCAGGAACACATCGATTTAAATTTATTGTAGACAATGAATGGAAATGTTCGGATGATTACTCCATCGCTTCGGAATCAGACGGAAATTTGGTGAATTACCTGGAAGTAGTCGATGAACACGGTGATTCTCTGAAGGATGGATTAGATCACCTGGCATCTCTCGGCGACACACCTCGTATGTTTAAAAAAAATCCCAATTTTTTTATATATCGATCCATACTTATTCTTATCTCTATAGCTCCATTACCAGATTCCCCAGTCGGAAGTTACTCATCAGAAATACCATCGTACCTTTTAAACCCAAACGCACAATCTCAAGACAAATCATCAAAATCAGCATTCCCAACCGAACCACCACCGCAATTGCCTCCCCATTTAGAAAAAGTGTTATTAAATAGCAATCAAATAGCAAAAGATGATGCCAGCGTATTGCCAGTACCAAATCATGTTTCATTAAATCACCTATATGCCTGCAGTATACGAGACGGTGTCATGGCTCTTTCCTGCACAACGAGATACAAAAAGAAGGTACGGATTTTAAAATTTTCTATAATAATCTCATGTGTAATTGACTTATTTTTGTGAACTTTGTTTAGTACGTGACAACTGTGCTGTATAAACCTGTGTTTGGATAAAAATAATCTATATATATATATAAATTCTTTATCAACCAAAAATTAATAAATCAACATAACTTGAATTTATTTTCAAAATTTACTGTATCAGTGAGATTTAAAAAAAAAGAAATAATATGTATAAAAATTCTTATATCCTAATCCGATCTTCTAGATTCGACTATCCCTAACTTCATACGATATCGTCTGATATAAATAGTGGTCGAAGCAACGATACTGAGAATCGCTAAAACCGTTGCGAATAAATAAGAATCCGTAAAACATTCGCCACCTCTACACGGCAGTGATGGATCCTGTTTATCCCGATGGGCATCATAGACGAGTCCGAAATATAAACTCATCAATTGCCCGCCAAAAGCGGGAATTAGTGTCATTGATCCCCTTGAAAAAATATGGTTACGGAGTCAGTTTGTACATACTCACAAAATTATTAGACTCACCAATGAAAAGCAAATCTCTTACTTCCAAAAAACTCTCCAACTAATACTGGAACTGTCGTCCAAACAACACCATACCCCAACCCAATAAGAACCGTCACAGTAAACAATTCCTCGATACTATTACAATACAATCCACGTAAACACGCCAAGAACAATAGTCCCGATGCAACAAACGACCAGTAAATACGCTGTAGTTTATACGTTCGCCAACAGAAATCACTTAAATATCCAGAAACCAATCGGCCTAAAAAGTTGCAAATCGAAATCATTGTGACGTGGAGGTTTTGTGCTGCTTGGACTTTGGGGTCGGAAGACGTCAGTGGTGCGGGAAATAACGAGAGTATAATCGCTCCAACGTTATTAATATGCCTAAAAAGATTTGTGATTAATAACCGGATAAAAAATTGTTTTGATGAGTTTTTATATGTTACATTAAGCCGATTCCAGTTAAACATCCCATAAATATCACCAAAAACCATGCATCGACCTTATCAAAGCAAGTCACATCAATCTCTTCAATTTGATTTGTTTGCGTTTGTTGTTTCGATTCTTCTACTTCTACTACGCTAGCATCACTGTCAAGTAACCTTCTACTTTCCAAGTTACTTCCATAAGTCGTATGCCGCCGATATGAGGAAGAGGTTGCGGTAGTACGATCATCAAACGAATCATCTTCGGTACTAATCTTCCCATACACACCATTTCTCGCATGCAAATTCTTTAAAGTAAACGACGTAATCAAATTCGCAACTCCACAAAAACACGCCAAAAACAACAATAATCCACCAACATCCAACGAAACTTCCTCATCCCCAGAATCATTTTTGTTTCCCGTAAAGTAATAAATCGCTATTCGTGCCATAAGAGCAGCTGAGATTCCAAATGCGGAAACGGGGATACCGATGGCGATTCCGTGATCTTTTTTCTCAAAGTTTCGGAGATTTGTTGCTAGTGAACCGTGATAAGCTGATGCACATCCGATACCGACAAAGAAGTTGAAAAATGCGAGGAGGAGGAAATGTGGGGATGGGAAGTATCCTTGATATGATATTCTGTTATGGTAAGAAAGATTAAGTTGGTTTAGAGAACATTTCGCAATGAGAAAGGGGAAATTGTAGATACGCTATTAAACTGAATCCGGAGAACATTAGAGTTGAACTTATCCAGAATACGGGAGCTGGGTCTAAGCTGAAATATTTATCGACAAGATATCCAAAAACTAATAAGACAATTGTTTTCATCTCTATAACTGAAACGAAACATAATTTCGGGAGAATTTGGTTTTTACCAGGTCCAAATAAATAAATCCCATAATTTCCGCATTGCGCTATAAATGCGGTTTGAGTTTGGGTATATGATAATTTCGACGACAACTGAAACGATATAATTTCAGATATGATGCGCAAAATGCTTATTTTTTTTACTGCATACTTGAGGGCCGTATAAAGAGAATGTGTAAATTGTGCCGGCACTCATCATTGCTAATGAGGCCGAAAAAACGCTCGTTGCCAGTTCTTGGATTCCAAACTTCGAATTCATACGCCTTTTTTTTGTTCATTCACACAAATCCCAAAAAATGCAGTGAAATTTTAAGCTCGTAAACCATCCCCACCGCTTGCGAGACTATCAAATTTGTGTGGTGGGAAACCGATCACGGTTATTTCGAAAGCAGAAATTGCAATCAATAATATTAAAATCTTCCAAAATGTACCAGATACATCACTTCGATAAAAATTCTATTGATTTCACAGCAAATCAAGCTTTTGGAAGATATAAAGTAGTCCATTGGAAATACCAAGCTTTAGTGCTATAAATTAAACTGGTCCTCCGTGATATTTTATTGCTGGAGAAAAGTTGCGCACAATTAGAAAAGCCTCACTTTGATGAGTGTTAAGTATAACAAATATCGACCAGATCAACTCGCTGCAACTTTATTTACTTTTCTTTTGAAAGTCATGCATAACAATCTTGTACAGTTTTCCTTCGCGCCTCCAACGCTCTCTCTTCGCCCATGATATCCTCTCATTTCTCTCCACCCAAATCTTTTCCTTCACCGAATTTATATATGATTCTTCTATTAACGGCTGTTGCTGTTCCAAGTCATCTTCTCCATTATTTCTCCCCCAGATCAACCATCCATTCGATTTCCTTCTCTGAACTTTATCCTCCTCGTCATCTTCCTTATTATCATCATCATTAATCGTCTTTGGTGCCTGGTTGGCTAAAATTTCCAAGCCCAAAACATCGATCAATTTCGATATTACCGGTACGCAGAGTTTATCCACAATTAAACTGAATATTAAATTAATCAATCCAATAAATAATATCATCATTCTTCCTTCCAAAGGTATGTCCATTAGATCCAATAAGTTCGAAACTATCGGGATTGGGAATGACACCAAGATTATTGTTACAACCGTCAGGGCCAATGAAGTCAACACGAATGGCACTAAAAAGTAAACAATTTAGATTTAACTGTTAGCAAATTAGAAACTGGCTTCTTACCGTTCTTCCATATATTCTCCCGATACGGAGGTCCCGTACTGACAATAACGGCAACAATAATATACTGAAAGCACGAAACGAGAAAAACAAACTCGTTTTCAAAACACTTGAATATCCGTTTTTCGACATCCGTATCTGGTCGAGAATACCACACCCGTTTTCGAACCCAATACACACTGAAAAACTGGATCGCGATTTGCACAATGATCTGCAGTATCAGCGACGTCAATACTTTCCGACTAACCAATTTCGCCGTTGGAGGTTTCGGATGAAGCTTCGGGTACGATTTACTGTATCCCATACAAGACGCCACTGGTATGATTATCGCCAAATCAATAAAGAGAAACTGTAAATCGCCCAGGTTGGATCCAACGTAATAGAGAATGGAAACCGAAGTAAACTGTATGATCGAATACAGAGCCATAAATTGGAAACATGCAAAAGATGTCACCAACGCTGCTCTCCCTTCTTGAATTAGTGTTGGCACGCAATCAAGCTCTGTTTGCCGAGTCGTGAACGGTGCTGCTACCGATGCTTCTGCTTCGGACAGCGATAACCCGACATCAGCGGATCGTAATGCTCCACAATCGTTCGCACCATCACCGCAAAATCCGACACAATATCCAATCTCTTGTAGTCGTTCAACCAATTGTTGTTTCTGTTCAGGAGACATTCTCGCATATATTACCCCTTTTATTAGAGCCTGAAAATAAATTAAGCAAATGAAATCTGTTAAGCACGCTGTAAATGTTACCCTTCGTAAGCAATCCAATGGTGCAAATTCCAGAAGGTGGTGAAAAACATCTCCGGTCATCGCTAAAGCGTAATTATCAATTGTTTCTTGCCAGGTTTGCGCATTATCGTCATTCAAAAGAGAGGGGATCGTGTTGGGAAAAGTCACAACTGGTTGGGAAGTGTCCCTTTGCTCCACATTTTGTTGTCTTTTGTCCTCATCCAGGTTCGGCAATTTGATAGGCTAGATACACTGTGAATAAATTGAATAATTATTGATATTGATGAACTCTACCTCCAAAGATAGTGAATCAAGCGTCCACTTGCTTTCGACATCGCTTTGATCTTCCCAAACAATTTCCTTATTTCCGTCCCCGTATCCAAAATCAATCAATCTCCCGGAAAACACTTTGGAACTCCCGTCTACGATTCCGCACTCTTTACCAACCGAAATAGCAGTCAACAAATTATCTCCAGTACACATGACCGGTTTCATTCGGGCGTAGTTGAGTTGATTGATTACTACTGTCGTTTGCGGTTTTAATTTGTTTTCAAACACGACAAATCCCAGGAAGTATAAATCTTTTTCCACTTCAGATCGTGAAAGTCGAAGTACTCGGATCCAAGAGATGTTCGAAAGCACTCTCCATGCCAATGCGATAACTCGGTATCCGCTCTTTGCGTAGTGTGATAAAAGTTCATCATAGTTTGCAGGTACTACAGTAAATTTTGTTTAAACATCTATCCATTTCATAAATAGAGAATAATGTGCACACATACTTGAATCGGCTCTGCATATTGATTTGATGACCTCCGGAGCACCTTTCACAAAAAACTCCATGTCTTTGTTCGCACCTTTCTCAACCTCCCCGTTAACAATATCAGAACTCAACTTTAACCGTCGAACTACCACACCCATTCTTCTCAACCCACTCACAAAATCAAACTGTCGAATCACTCCAAACTCCGTGTACACCTTTTCCGACACATCTCCATCGAAAGATCTGTTTAAATCGAATGTTTCTCCAGGAGGTCGAACAACCATTGTTACAAGTCCGGACGATCCCGTTCCAGTGGAATTTTGTCTGCTCAAATTTTGATGCGAAGACGAAGCCGGCTCGTCTTCCTCAATGGTCCATTTGGTAAACTCAAACATTTTTATATCTAGAGGATCGCCAATTAACTCTCCATCCACAACTTTTATTGAGTGACAAGTTGCCATCGCACAGGTGATGAGAGGGTACGGGAATTCAGATTTATCGTCGTGAGGGGGTAATGGAGGAAAGTTTGTAAACGCACGCGAATCGAAATCAGGAATATCGGGTGGGAACGGCATTTGAAATTCTGCAGCACCGTTTAATTTTCCGTTGGATGTGATAGCTAATTTATACGAATTCGTACGAGTCTTTGGTCTCCTTCGCTCAAATTCACTTTCAGGTGATGTTGTCGATTTTGGAATAATCATGTCATCAACCTGATTATACAATCTCGAGAACCGCGTTGAAGCAAAGTCCTCCAAGTTCATCAAATCTTGTGATTGCTTAATATTCGGAACCGTAAACTGAAACCCCAAGACATCGAGACCTTCTTCAGTTAACGTCCCAGTTTTGTCGAAGCAAATAATGTCCAATGTGCCGCAAACATTTACCTTTTGCGGCGAAACGCAAAAAATCGCAATCTTCTTCAACCTCTCAATTGCGAACGATGTCCCGATTAACAATGTTGCCGGAAGTGCGGGAGGAACAACGATGGTGATTAAGTCCATGGCGCGGATAATAACCGTTTTCAAATGAACGCCTCGAAGAATAAACTGCCAACTGGCAATAACAAATCCAATACCAGCAATCATCGTCAACACTCCAATAAATCGAAAAGAGTCGCGATAGAATTCAAAGTTGTTTGGTCGTGGGTATAACATTGAACGTATCAGCGTTCCTTTCGTGGTATTGAAACCAGTACGAACGACCATCGCGATAGCGCCATGTAACTCGCTCGTCTGACGGTTCGAGGACAGTGTGGGCGAAGCAAGACTCTTCAAATCTTGTCGATTTCCGTTTCGCACTCTAATAACTTTTGTTCCGCTATGTAAGAAAAACCGAGTTATCTGCGAATTTGTAGGGTCTTCCAATCCTATATCGAAATCCTGCAAGTCTTCATCGGTAAGGGGTGATTTAGATATTGGTATACTCTCCCCAGTCAACATACTCTCGTTAATAATACAACTTCCGTCGAGTAAAAGCGCATCACACGGCAAGATTTTGTTCGAATTTGATATGAGTACGAGATCTCCTGGAACCAATTCCTCCGATGATAACTTGATCCACTCGTTGTTTCGAAGGGCAAAGACGTCGCATGTAAATCTGCTCATTTCCCGTAACTTCTTCATGGTCTGTTTTGTTTCGATGAGCGTGATGAGCATCGATGCCACAGAAACAACGAAAATACAAGTCGCGTAATAATAGTAATCATCCATCGACCACAGAATTATGCTTGCAATTTGAAAGACGAAAAACGGGTGTAGAACCTCCTCGACCATCAACGTAAAATCAGACTTCTCTTTGATGTCGATTACGTTCGGGCCGAATATTTCTTCCCTCTTCTGAACTGTTTCCGAGTTTCTAATTCCTTGAAGAAGATTATCGATTCTATTCCAGGCATTGTCTTTCCATTTATTCATCGTCTGAAATTTTCCGGTTTTGGTATTGAATATGAATCGATAGTTTCGATAATCGAACGCTCGAAAGGATGATATTTTGGTTTTGACAGGAAATCCAGGATTTTCAGAATCGATATCGGGGAATATCTCCTCCAAATCGCCGTGAAAATCTACACTTTCAATTTTTTCAACACTTTTCTGCCCCCAATAACTCTCAACGAATATAATCTTTGATGAACTCAACTTAGATTTAACAGCCGTGAACCATAAATACAAATTTGGCATCCAATAACATAACAAGCCGACAATACCTCCGGAAACTATGAACGAAAGCCAGTAACCAGCAAGTTTTACTATTGGTTGTCTGTAACCGGTAATAATAATGCGAAGCTCCTCGTCAACGACAATATCTTGACTAATAAGTTCATCAAACTCTGGTGATTCGAATTTGCGTCCTGGAGTATCACCGTACATGAATCGTTCCAAATAGGAGGGTTGTTCCGTATACTCCATAATATCGTCTAAAATCTCTGACGGTGCAATCGACATTGTACGCGCTGTTAATCGAGATTTCAAAGTCCCCTTTGTTCTTCTCCGGCGTGATCTTAACGCGGGGTGTTGTGAAATGTACTCATCCTCGGATGAACTCTCACTACCTTCTGATGCATCGCTACCACTCTCATCATCAGATCCACTTACGTCAAATCCTCCCGCTTCTGGTTGCTCTTCATCGTTCTCATGAATGGGGTTCAAGAATTCTTCATTTTCAAAGTCTTCCAGTGGAAATACGCTTGATAGTCGTCGCAAGAATTCGTTATTCTCGATA
Organism: Nowakowskiella sp. JEL0407; assembly: GCA_027600645.1. Taxonomy (NCBI): domain Eukaryota; kingdom Fungi; phylum Chytridiomycota; class Chytridiomycetes; order Cladochytriales; family Nowakowskiellaceae; genus Nowakowskiella; species Nowakowskiella sp. JEL0407. The sequence continues at coordinate 87,207 of JADGJK010000018.1, read as the reverse complement.
GCGTCCACGACTTGAACAGGATCGCTCCAGTCACCTTGCGATATTGGAGGAGGAATAAAACTACCAATAAATTGGAAATTGTCAGCAGATTCGGAAGGCAAAGGCGAATTCGTTGGAGAAGAGACAAGATTCAATAGATCGATATTAGAGTCAGATGAAAGCGGAATGGGAGGGGCAGAGTTATCGATTTTATTAATTAATGAGGGGTTTTTATGTGTTCGATCTTGCATCTCAATCGTGTCATAAACCAATGCCATAAAACGCCATTGTCAAAATTTGGAAATCGCGATTTTTTATTTGGGAAAAAAATAACTATCTTGTGATGATCACGCAATAATTCTTTGTCTGGTCCACTCTCTGATTGCTGATCTTTGAGCAGGTAACATTGGACTCGAAATTTTTCCTCCATTCTTTCTCTTCGCTGATTTCTTCAAACTCTCCTCTGTCATCTTTTTGTGATTTCTTTCAGTTTTCTTTGCTTTTGATTTAATTTCACTGGCACGTTTTGGTTGAGTTTTCGCGTAGACTGGGTGAAGTATCATTGCTCCATACTGCGGAGCCGAGAAGTGTTGACGACGGAAAAGTAAACAATCAGCACATCTTCCTCCATCCTCGCATTTCGCAATTTGAGAGTTTAATGATGATACGAACGAAGCTGATTCGTTGTACTTTACATTTGTAGATGGTGCATTGGGGTTTCCTGCGACGATGTTGTCTTGATACATTGTTGTATACGCAGAAACAATCTTGATGTGTTTGAGGTTTATGTTCTTTGCAAGTGACGGCGAGATAGGAGTGGTTAGTTCCTCGATTTCCGCCTCAATAAATCTTGTTGATGAACCGGATAATCCCAAGATATCAAACATCAAATTGATGAAAATTGTAAATGCGAGTAAGACAACATTTGGAACGTAATTTTGTTGAGTTTGATTCTCTTCCTTCGAATTTGCTGTCTTTTTGCTTTTTTGGATTCCTCGGAGACAGTAGAATAAAGCGTCAGTATAGTCATCAGCCAATTCGTCACCGTTTTCTTCGTATTCTGGAGAAATATAAATCGCCGGATGATGAATCTCCCCAAATCTTCCGCTATTCCACCAGTAACGCAAAAACGGGTACGGACCCTCCAATAAAACTCGATGAGAGAATAAATCCATCAATCCATTGGACGGAACAATAGCATAAGTTCCATTCTCCTTCAAAATCACTTCTTTTCCGAAATGCGCCCAATTTCCGTTTATCGGGAATACTGGGGTTATATCCAACTCGTTGACGATCCGGGTAACTCGAAGTTTTGAGTTCCAGTTTCGAGCAGTTCTAGATGACACGAATTTTGGTGTTCCGAATGTAATGGTTTCATTAACTCTGCAGCCCTTTTCAGTTAAAATCATACCGAGAGCGCAAGCAACTGCACCTCCATTCTTGTGACCGGTAAGAATAAACCCATGCTTCGAGTTTCTCGCAGAATACTTTGAAGTTGATTTGTTTGGTTTCTTAGTCATTGGACGAAGAGTTCCAAGGAATCCGGTTTCTTCGAGAGCACGGAATAAAGATTCTGCTTCGCGAAGTATTTGCGACTGGATTGAGGCTCCTGGGATGTACTTTGAAGATGATCTCGAGAAAAAGTAGTCCTGAAGTTCGCTTTCTGGTGATGCGTTATTCTTAACCGCGATAACGACGTTACTCGATGTTGGGGAGTACCAAATTACGGCCGAACCTTCATTGTGGTAAATATCCTACAAATATTTTTGTAACTCAGATTCTGAATTCTAAAACTTTTCTGTTTTCTGACTTACCCTCCAATAAAATTTATTCCCATCATACTCAAAGTCCCAATTTCCCGGGAAACTGCAAGAAGATCCCGCAGATGCACCGGGAGACCTTGACGACGGGCCCTGCGTCAAGTACTCCGTCGCAGCACACAACGACAACAAATCCGCAAATGCTCTGAACTGGGTATCATTGGGGTTACGAGTCGCACGTGCGGTTTTTCTCTTAAAATGTTGCTTACGGGTATAACTCTTGGTTGCGAGAGTTGGTAGTGCAGCTGGTTGGGATTCTGAAGTGACCGATGAGAGGGAACCTGTTCCAAGAGCGAAGTTTGCGAGTTTGGACGCAAGCTCAAAAATCATTCCAAGATTTTTTTTTGTTTTTTTCTCCGATTTTGTGATATGCTCTTTTAATTCGGCCATGAAAACAGATTTTAATTTAAATAACCAATCAAATTTAGGAAATATACACCGCCTGAATTTAGACGATTGGGAGAATTCAAAATAGTCTCCAATCAGTACCGTTTAATCCTGAAATGCGCGTTTGTTGTAAATAAAATAAATAATGATATTAAAATTAGTCCAATTGACCGAATTGCGGTCCTTTTAAAAATACATCTCTAAAATTAGAACAAGTATCTTCCAAGCTGCTGTAGTCCTCGACCTTTCTACATATCCGGGATATTCGTTCTCAATCTCTTTGCCAATTCCCATGTATATTCGCAATGCAGAACGAATAGGGCGTCGGTACATTCTTGGCAACTTTGAAATTCCTTCTTTCGCTGATTCCTGATAAGGTTTCGATTCTCTTATTAGTTCCAGCGCAAGGTGCGAGTAAACCGTCAACGGTACACTTGATGGATCATGGAGCAATGATTTCCTTAGATCTGGTACAAATGTGGATTCCAATAGCGTTGTTGGAACGTAGCATCTACCGATTTTAGCATCCGTTATTATATCTCTCGCACAATTTACCAATTGCAACGCAACTCCCATATCTCTTCAAAAAAATAAAAATAAAATAAAACTTGAACCGAATCAAATATTGCAATTTTTCCTACCTCGCTGACTTTTGTAAATCTTTGTCCGCACGATTAATCATTAGGCACAACATCGCTTCTCCAACTGAACTCGCTACTTTGTTCGCATACAAAATTAGATCCTCGTTAGTCTCAATGCACTTTGACTCTAAGTCCCACTCGTATCCAGAGAGCAACTCGGCAATAACGTCCTTTGGTATCTTTCTATAAAGCCCAGCTCTAACCAAGTTCCGCATTACCGGTCCAAACATTGGAACCACCGACTTCAAGTGCGACCAACTCAATTCTACCTTTTCATGCAAACCCATATCCTCACTCCAAATATCATCAACTATGATCGTTAACATACGGAACAGTTCTTTACGCTCGTTTAGACCTCTTTTTTCGTCATCTGCAATATCGTCGCTAAGCCGACAAAAAGCGTATAATGCAATGATATCGAAATGTATGTGGTCTGGGAATACTTTCAGCGCAGCCGAGAATGATTTTGAGCCTTCAACTAGTGCGTGATACGAGACGGAGAAGTCCTTTATTAAAGACTGATCGAGATCGCTATCAGATTTGCTAAACGATTGAACGACATATTGCACCAATTGATAATTTGGCTTTTTCGACAAAGCACTCCTCGTAGCTACCTCGCCATCAAATGTCTTATCGAAATACAAATCATCCCGCTTTCGTTTTCCATCTTCCGTCATCAAAATTCGAATCACCGACTCTCCCCGTTCGAACGCAAAATATCCACACACAACCATACAATTCGTAACCAAAAAGAAGAAAAACTCTTCAACCGGTAAATCTCCCAACCCAATAACCCGCATCGTAATCCCCGTACACGTCGGTTCCTCAATAACCCAAATCCGATCTCTAATCGCAATCTGATCGACATACGCCAAATAAATAGTGGGTATAAGTATACAACTCAACGCAAGACGGATCCGGGCGAATATGTAGGCGCCAGCGTACCACCATTCAATGAATAGAATCGGACAAGACCACCATAGTATCATTCCGAAATAAAAATTTTTTTTGTGTCCTGCAAAACAGATCCATAATCCAGTAACAAATCCGGTTGAGAAAATAAGTAAGGGTATTATTCGAATCGGGTATTTTAGCCAGGTTGGTTTTGGTGACGATAAATGCGGGATAGACGGTGATGATAGTTTCAGGACAAGAAACGTGAAAAGCACCGAGAAAACAGATTGGATAGCGAAGAAAAAGTACTCTTCGATTGGAATCAAGTTAATAGCAAATATGACTCTGTTTGTTTCATATGACCAGACATTTTTCGAAATTATAAACGAATCCCAGGGAGTCGTGTAGCTGACAGCCACGATAACTAAGAGCAGTAGTTTAAGAGCAAGGATTTTTGTCAGGAAAGGGAAAGCGAGAATTAGGAAAATTAGTGTCGCGGGAATAGTGTATGTGGCGTGAAACTGGATATATGTCAACGCCATTGTGGCAGTGTCAAACACGGTTGAGCAATGTAAACACTCTAGATTTACTAAAATTTTAAAGATATATTAAAGTTTTTTTCCGAAATAGAAAGAATATGCAAGATGTCAATCTAATAGACATGGTACCATTGTCCATTTTCAGGAACTGTCGGTTCATGGACGCCCATCCCTTCCGTCGATTCCAACAACTGCACGACTCCAACTTTCTGAACTTTATGAGAAAAATTGGACATTTTTCTTACCGCCAATCCAAGTGCACCAAAAGTCCATACTCCTCCCGTACTCAAAAAAATAATCGACGAATCCAACTTAAACACATCTACATCAGTGATTTGCACAACGTAAGCCATCCCATTCTCTAATTCACCAACCACAAAGATCTGGTTCAACTCCTGAACCGGTTCATCAAGAACGACTTCGGCTTTCACGGTATATAACTGGGAGTTGATTGTTTCGTTGATTTCTTCGAGCGTTACAGATAAATCAGAACTAGTCACGCGATACTTTGGCACAAATTGCTCGTTCGCGGCCAATATCGGACCAGGATTTTGCTGAACGTAATGCGCGAGCGGTTTTCCCGGCATACAGTAAGAAAATATAGATAGCGAGTACTTCTGGTGACCAGCGGCTAGAGCGATAAACAGGAGTGTTTTGCTTGATGATGCCCGCATCACTATTTGGTTGACTCTGTGACTTTCTACTGAACCCCACCCAAGAATGCCGCGATTGTGCATAGCTTTCGAATTCAAAGGTAACAGTCGTCCGTACATACAAGTATGCGGATCCTTTCTTCGAGCAGACGGAGAGCATAGATCAGAAGCCGTGGAACGTTTTGGCATACAAAAGTCACCGGGTATCTCTTTGTGTAAGGGCATCTCTGGTAGACGCAACTCAAACGGTAATTTCGCATGCGAAGACGAAAGCACCGTAGCAGTTAAGAAATTACCATTCTCACTTCGAACTTTCCGTGAAAATTTCTCGGAATAGTAACTATTCACTCGGGAATAACGTATTCGCGTAAGATCGTACGCCATCCACTGAATATTTTCTTCAACCGCCGTTTTGTTTAAAATGGTAATCGCTTCATCTAAACCAACGTTGTACTTTACGTCCACTTTGTGGCCCCAAGCTATTAATCCAAGAATTCCGTATACTCTGTCTTCTTCTTTTGAACACCCTCGGTTTCGTATTTCATCGAACGCGGCGCATTCGATATCTACCGGCCACCAGCGATTAATAAAATTGTTGAAACAGATATTGTACTCGTCGCCTCCCATTCCGATCTTATCACCAGCACCGATGAGGTTCCCGTACTCAATAGGATGAGTGTTTCCCACTGCGAAGAGAATAAGCTTTAAAAAATAAAAGATGGAATTTAAGCAAAGACGTCGAGAGCATAATTTATTTATTTACCGGAGGTAAAATCGATTCTTGAAACGTCCAGACTCGTTTCCACCAACGATCCTCGGCAAACGCTTGAAAGTTCTCTCCAGTCCAATCTTCAAGTTTATCATCAATCCTCGTTGATAATTTCACAAGACACGCAATGCAAACACCGTAAACAAACGACATGGACTTTGTAGACAGCGCAAGTTCACGAACATCCGACTGATCTATACATAAAACATCCATCCAAACGTATTTCGCCCCTAAAATCGTCAATAATTCACATAAATGCATAATCTCATCAGCGCTCATAGATTGAATAGCCCAAGGCGAATTGAAAACTCGATGTGGTGTAATATGTCGTCTCCACGTATACGAAACGGTCCAAAACCCAATCTTTGCAGCTTCCTCTGGAAAATACGATTCGCGAATTTTCTCTTTTAAATTAAACAGCGTAATTCGCCAGGTTAACTGTTGCGGTATAAGCCGGTTTTCCAGTTTCCCAATTGAGCCGAAACACATGCCGGCTTCTGTATCGATTACGCCGTTTTCATGCTCGGTTGGTGAATGTGCGCAGAGTGATGGTAACCATTTCCATTCGGCGTTTTCGGCTTCGAAGATCTCGTTTTCGCAAACTTGTGTGCCGATGTCACAAGCCATTTGGTATAAAATTTTCTTTTGACAGCCGAAATCAGCCTATGCTGTGTTCTTGGTAATTTACGATTGGATCGATTTATGGGCGATTTTTGATGATCAAGTTCAATTTGAACAGATTAAAAACGCTAAAATTTGATATTAAATGATTACGATTGAAGATTCAATATATATAAACTTTTGAGATGCTGAATGAATTAGAGCTTCCTTGAGAGAGGAATGTTTACATATTCTTCTCCAATTGAAGAATAAATTCGTATTCAGATGTGGATACTGGCTGAACAGACAATCTTCCTCTGAAACATTTCTTAATAAGGACACAGATTATTTTGTATAAAGAAACACACAAACCTCTTTAGTAGGACCATGCTGCTTAGTTCCGCGTTAACATACGTTTTCAATTCTTTCAAAGGAATGAATCGATCCAAACGTCTCACAAATTCAACTTTCTGCGTAAAATCAAACAATTAGACTTTAGGACCTGATTACGAACGCATAAAATAGTGATAAAAAGATAATTACTCGCATAAACCAGCGAACATTTTTCCTGGTACTTTTCGGGTCGAAATAAGGAGATGACACATTAAATTGAGATTCATCTGGGAGTGCTTCAGAAACAATTTTCCCAATACCCGCTATTCCAGGTGTCTTACACTATTAAGCGTAGAATAAATTAATATATTAAAATTGAGGAGATTGTTGAACTTTACGTTGGAATGATAGAATAGAATTGTATCACCAATACTCATACCATCCCTCAATATATTTCTAGCCGCATAATTCCGCACGCCTTCCCAATTTGTAACATTTTCCGCTTCAAAGTCATCGATTCCAAACTTCATGTCTATCCCATTTTCAATTCGTGATTCCGGCTCGCTTTTTAACAGCCAATACTTTAACGTTGGTGCGGGTGGATTCACATTATCATCTGTCGTCTCTTGGGCGACGCTTTCTGTTATTTCATTTACGGATTCAACGGGTTCTTTTGTTGGTTGTTTTCGCTTTCTCGACATTTTCGCCTTTGTTTTTGAATTGCAATGGAAGGGGTCAAGAAAGCACTTTCCAGCGTCTCAAACAAACTCCCTTCGTTCTCTCCTTCTACCCGTCCACAACCCACGCATCAACCAAACACATTAAACTCAGTTCCAAGTTTCGACAGTTTAAGTTCAAATTCTTCGCAATCGCATTTATTCCCGCCTTCAACGTTATCGCCAACCCAACAACAACCAAACGCGAAAATTAAGATTCTGTATTGTGTAAAATTAGATAAATCGCGGTTGTATCCTACGAAACAACAACAAAAGATTCTGTTGATTATCGGAATTTATTTTGTTGCGATTTTGGTGTTGTGGAATATTAGAGTGTTTGATGTGTTATACCCGTTAAAATTGATTACTGTTTCGTTTCACGAGGTAGCTACTTGTTGCACCATTATCATTTTGTGAATGTTTTGTTTATTAATTAAACGGTTTACGATGCATTGATAGTTTGGGCACGCGCTGGCAACGTGGATAACGGGTGGAAGAGTTATTTCTATAGAAGTAGATCCTAATCAAGGTGGTTTAACCACGTTTTCCGGCGGCTCCCCGTTTCTCATAACAAGTTCAGGTATGATACCAAATCATTCTTTGAACACTTTTAAAATTTTTTAAACTTGGGTTTTAGGATACCTCGGCTCATCTCTCTTCGGCGCACTCCTCCTAATATCCGGATTCTCCCAAAAACTCTTCACGTACACACTATTCCTCTTGATCCTCGCACTAATCACAACCCTCTTCTTTTCAAAAACCGTATTCACCTTCTTACTTTCCCTTACATTCGCGATTCTCCTCCTTACGCTCTTTTTCATAAAATCAGGTGCATTTCGACCTTATTTACAATATTTTGTGCTGTTTATGGGTGTTATGTCTTCATGTTATTCGGTATGGGATGTGGTTGAGGATACGATTGTAAATAGGATTAATGGGAGTGACGCGGATAGGATGGCCAAGTTGACTTGTGGCTTTAGTGCTGGGTGTAGTACATTGTGGGGACTGGTTTGGTGTGTGTTGAGTTTGTTGTTTGCGGCTGTTGCTATTTTTTTGGGAATCTATTATTTTAAAGGGGATGGTGTGGAGGAGGAAGCAAGGAGGGAGAGAACTGGATTTGTAGAGTTGGTTTAATCATTATACACATATTGAGATTTTCAGAAATATATTTATTTAGATGATAGAGGGGGGAACTGAGAAGCTTTGCAGCTGCCAGGAGGTGACCAAACCTGTGTTCTTGTTAGTAGTGTTCTAATCACTGTATTTATAAAAAGGTTGGTTTTTAATTGCAAAATTCCAAATTTACAAATTAAAAAAAAAAAAAAAATAAGAGTTTTTAAATTTTGTTCCTATGTGTGAAAGAAGCATATATTTCTTTCAATTAAAACTCTGATTCTTAAAATTCTTCTTTGCATCTGACTAGATCCAATCTAACAATGAATTTCAGATAGAGTGTGATTTTCAACATTTGGCATTGTTTTCAGACATTGAAAATGATCATACAAGTATCATGAATGTGAATTTCGTTTTACGGGATCCAATCAAATTATTGTTTTCCTGAAAGTCCTTAGTAAGGTGCATGATGTTTGCTGTTTTTCAAGGCTTGATTTTCTTTCAGAGTCTACAGCATAAGTGTGTGTATGTTTAGGGTTATATATTTTAAGAAAAAAAAATAAAGATGTAGAGATATCATAAATTTTTTATTTATTAATTTTTTTTTTAATGAAAAATTTAAACTTTTATTTACTTTCAGTAACAAATAATCCAAAAATTAAAAAAATAAAGAGGTTCTAATATTTTTGGATTTATTAATATTTTTTTTCGGTTGTTTTTTGATTCAGGTTTATATAAAAAAAAAAGCAAACAAACAAGTAAATGAAAGATAAAAAAAGGAATCAAACAAACAATAGGTTTCAAATACTCTGGCAACAATAATAATAAAAAAAATGCAGTAGTAGCAAAAGAGAAAAAAAATGAAGAATAGTTTTTTTTGGTTTGTTTTTGTAAGTATCCCGCAAAATAATAAAAAAATGTCCAGAAGCATAAATTCACGTTGTTTAAAACAACGTAACCAGGAAACAAAGGAAAAGCAGAAAGAATCGTCCAATGAAAAAAAAAGGAAAGAAAAAGTCCTCTGACCATGAAAAGTCCTTTATCTGAAAAAACATTCTAAAAAAAAAAAACCTTTCAAAAACATCCATCCTCATTTACTCTCTGGCAATATCACGACCGAAAGTACGCATCTTTATCCAATCTGCCACAACCAGCACTCTGTTTCTAACCGTAAACAAACTAGAAGCAGAGAAAAGAAGAAAACATTAAAATCCGTGCCCAAAAAAAAAAACAAACAACGACAATCACATCTGTCCATAGACTTACTTGCTCAAATACACACTCCTCCAGAAAAAGAATGTCAAAATCCCACCCAAATGCACTCCCCCGGGTAAATCCGCAATGGCCCTATCACTCCCAATATACGCCAACGTTCCAACATGCGAATACTCAAACGACGGATAACTCCCACTCAACTGACTCCCCAACTCTCCATTCGCATACTGTTCTTGCACATCCTCCGACATTTGTCCCAAATTATTGAAATATTTCGCTAAAAACGCTCCCTGTCGCGTCGCGACTTGCGCCGTAGGCGGGAACTTTGTCGCCGTGCAGTCTCCCAACGCGAAAATACCCTTGGCGCCTTTTACTGCCATGTACTCGTCAACGACCAACCCCCGACGTTGGTTCTGTACACTCGGGTCTAATTTTCTGATTAACCCGGCAACATGCGGTCGCGCCGTATTCCCAGTAGCCCAAACCAACAACCCATAAGGCACAACCACCTCCTCCCCATTCTTATGCCGCACAACAATCTCCTTCTCACGAATCTCCTTAACCATAGTATTATTCATAATCTCAATCTTATCCTTCGCAAACTGTGCTTCCGTATACTTTATCAACTCACTAGAAAACATCGGCAACACGTGTGGTAACGCTTCAACCAGAGTGATTTTTATCTTGGATGTGATTTCGGGGTACCAGGTTGACAAGTCGTCGTGGAGAAAGTCGTGGAGTTCGGCGGCGTATTCGACGCCGGTGGGGCCGCCGCCTACTACTACCATGTGGAGGATGCGGGAGATTTCCGAGTCGGATTGGCCCGGGAAACAGGCGGTTTCGAGACAGTCCATTAGTTTTTGTCGGATTTTTCGTGCGTCCCTAAAAAACCCGGTATAATGGGGAAGGAATTTTTTTTGATTAATTAAGGATGTATGGATGTAAAAAATATACGAATGATGATATGGGGTATACCAGGTCTCTTTGAGGAAACACGCATACTCTTCAACACCTTTAATCCCAAATGTAGCATTCTGCGCACCACTGGCAACCACCAAAAAATCATACTTGATTCTCGTATTCGTTACTTCGCCTCTAACCTCACTCTCATCCTGCACCATTATGGTTTTGTTCACAGGGTCGATATCCGTGCAGGTGGCTTCGACAAACTGGACTTTACGGAGTTTGTGGCGTAGGAGGTACCTGATTGGCATGATGATTGAGCGGAGTTCGACGGTGCCGACAGTGGTGGAGGGCAGCAGGGGGGTGAAGAGGAAGTAGTTGCGGGGGGAGATGACGATGACGTTGTAGTTCTGGGTGTCGAGGTCTTGCAGGATCGAAGTGGCAGCCCATCCGGAACCCAGGATGACCAGGGATTTCTTTGAGTCGTCCTACAACCAGTTAGATTAGAGAGAGAGATTAATGGATAAAGGGAGAAGAGGGAGGATACCCAGGGGAGTTGCTTCGAGGGAGTGCGTTGCTGGTAAATGTCTGCAAGAAAGCATTAGCAGGGGACCACTCAGAGAGGGGGCAGTACCGTAGGCGAGATACGAGACCGTGGGAATGGTCACGAGAGCCACGGCCCGTCGCAGAGTGCGCAGGGTGAAGAATGTTTTCATGTCAAGAGCCACACACGCCACGCCCAATGGCAGCAACCCTACTGAGCGAGCTGAAGCAGACGGCGCAAGAGGAGGCGCAGACCGAGCTGCTGGTCAACCACTTTCTCGCGCTGTCCCAGATCGAGCACAGCATCGGCCTGGACCCCATCCAAGACGTGGACTTGATCCCCGACGCCATCTCGGTCCTGCCCTTGCCAAAGCTGCCTCTCAAGCAAATCTCGGCCGCTCAAAAGACGGCGCTGAACACCCTCGCTACTGCCCTCCTGGACGAATCCCCGGCCTTGCTGGACGCCCTCAAGCCTTGGCTAATCTCGTTTTCCTCTTCAAACTCTAAAAACCTGCGTCTGGTCTCAACCACCACCTGCTGCATCCTCCTCCACGCCGCCGCAAAATCACTCCACGCCCTATCCTCCCAACAGATAATAAAACACCGTCAATCCAAACGCTCGCAAAAACAACCCCAATCATCGTCACCAAACAATTCATCGCAATTGGAATATTTGCAAAACCTGTCAACGGAACTCTTCGACGCGGTGTTTATCCATCGATACCGAGACACAGACCCGCAAATCCGTGCAACCTGTTTGAATTACCTCTCGCTGTGTATAATAACTCACCGACAATTTTACCACTCTCCAAACTATTTCCGGTATTTTGGGTGGTTGCTTTTCGATAAATCCGCGATAGTTCGGTCAACTTCCGTCTCTGGACTCTTGAAAATCTTTACTTCCGCTTTTGGTAATTCAAATTCGAGTTCGGGTCCTTCGGGGTCGGTGGGAGTGGAAGGAATCACGGAATTGAGGGGGTTTTCCGATCGGTTTTCACCACGACTCGTGCAAATGTCACAAAAAGAAATCGACTTTTCCGTACGTGAGTTATGTCTGCAATTAATTTCGACAATGTATTCTGTTGGTGTTTTGGAAGACGTATCCCCCATCCTCGGATTGATTTGTGATAGGAATGATAAAGTCCGGAAATGTGTCGCGGGGGTGTGTAAGAATGTGTTTATAGAACTTTGTGAAGATTCCGACGATACCGAAGAAAATGAAAATGATGAAAAGAGTAGTAGTAGTAGGGATCCGGTCGGGGTGTTTAGCACATTTTTAAAAGACGTTTTAAAAAGTGTTGAGAATCTCGAACGGGAAGATGACATATCTATCCAACAATTCTTGCAAACTGTTGATATCGAATCACCGAATTCATGCTCCGAGTTTATCGTCGACCAATCTTACGTGGACGATGTGAAATTGGTTACAGAGTACGCGGACAGACACACACCATTCGAATCAATCGAGTCCCGGATCCGTGTGATTGTTAACGAGTTATACGACCATATCCCGATATTACAAAATTGGACGGCGGTTATGGAATTTATTCAAGTGAATAATGGCGACGAAGAGTATTTAGGACCTGTATTATACGAATGCATAAAGAAAGCCATGTCTGTTTCGTCGTCAGTGAAAGGGAAGAAAGGAAAGAGTGAAGAAGTGGATGTAGTGGACGTATCGAATAAGGTGATAAAAAAACTTGCGGGGTTTTTGAAAGTTTTAATCGACCGAGAAATTTCTGATAACAAATCAGTTGCGAAATACGCCATATCGGTATTCACACTCCTCGATAATTCAGTATTTGAAGGACGTGATGGTGGGTTGTTGGATAACCTGGTGTCCACACTTGTACAATTTTTCTATAAACTCGATGACGTCCGTACACTCCGACTTATCCTCCAAACATTCAAAAAAATCAGCGAAGTTGATTCTGATCGTGTGTTTGATGTGATTAACGAAATTTGCGATACGGTTGTGTCGGCGGTGACTGAATCCCATTCGGATTTTGCGAGGGTGGAGAGTTTGGTTGTGAAAGTTTCGCTGGTTGCAGGTGAGTTTGCGGTGGAGGTGTTTGATGAGGTGGAGGATGTTTTGAAGAGGTTTGGTGGGGTTGGAGAGGTTGAGAGGGCGTGTGTTGGGGCCTTGTCGAGAGAGGTGTTTAAGAATATGGAAAAGTTTTTGGCGGAACGGGAGGCGGGGAAGGTTGATGAGGAAAGTGAAAAGGTTACGGTTGGCAAAATTAGTGAGAATGTGGGGAAATTGCATGCGGTGTTGGAGAATATGCTGAGTGGGGATAAGGATTTGGCGACGAGGGTTTGTGCGGTGTTGGTGTTGTGTGAGTTGACGTATGTTACAGAAATTGTGTTTAGTGGTGAAGATCGAGTTGAGAAGTTTGAGTTGGCGGAAACAGTGCAAATTGAGTTTCAGGAAGTTTTCAAGCGGTGTGTGGATTTAGAAATTTATTCTCGGAAAGTTAGAGCTGCTAAAGCGCTGGGTGCCGAAGACATTGATTTAATTGGTAAAAACCTGACACACAGTCTTTTTTTTTTCCAAAGCATTTTTAATCTATTTCTTGGGTTTTATAGATACAACAAAAATCACACCGATTACACACTCACTCTTAACATCCTTTGCAAAACTCTTAAAAATCCACAAACTCCGTATCGACCTACCACTCCTCTCCGAAATCCTCAGTTTCTATAAACTCGGCGACGAATATACACTCCAACACGGAATCTTTTTAAAATACGCTCAAAAAATCATGAAATCCACCAACTCCACCAATAAATCCTCGGTTTCATCACAGCAATTGAAAAAAGTTGGGAAAAATGAAGAGTGGGATCCGGAGGCGGCGTATATTATGAAATGGTATAGTGGTGGTGGAAAGAGTGGAGGATTGTTTGGTGGTGTGTATGATGGTGTTGTTGAAGAGGTTTGTGCGAGGGTATGGGATTTAAACGGGATAGATGAGAAGAAAGGAAAAGAAGTTGTAAAGGAACAGATTGAGGATATTGTGACTAGTGTGGTTGAAGGTTTAGTGAAAGTAAGTTTTTCTCCTTACTCTTTTCTTTTTTTGGGGGGTGGTGTTTGCAATTATTCCTTTTAATTTTTTGAATTTTTTGAATTTTTTGTGTTTGTGTGTGTGTTTAGGTACAATCAATCTACCTCACGTCAACATCATTCACACTCGACCCGGCACTATCACTCGCAACATTATTCCAAACCACTTTAAAGAATTGGACATTGTATCTTTCTCCACCGGAAAAAAAACCACTAAAAAAACTGTTGATCGAGTATTTAAAAGACGGATTAATTTCTGTACTCCGACGCGGGATTGAGAGTTTGTTGGTGAAGTACATTGAGTTGATTGAGAAGGGGGGTGATGAGAGTGATGATGAGATGGAGATGACGGGCCTGACGGAGAGTAAAGGAAGTGTTGGAAGTGGAAGTGGGAAAAAGAAGGAAGTTTTTGTCAAGATGGTGAAGGAGATTAGCGGAGTTGAGAAAGTTGGGTTGGAGAAGGTGAAAGTCGCGTGGCGGTTATGGGGAGTTGTGGGTGGGAGTGTTAAATTTTTCCTGAAAAGTTTTGGAGTTGAGGATGGGAATATGAATGAATTGTAAAGCTTTTTTTTTAACAACTTAATTATTATTTTTATCTTTAATTAACTTTATTTTTATATATATATATATATTTTTATTTTTTTGGTCGGGATTGTAGGTTGGAACAGATCACAGCGACGTTTTTACAACACGATATAAAACCTGTTGAAGGCGACCCGGAGTGGACGGATTACTTTTCGTTTATCAAGTCGGTTGAAAAAGGTGACTCGAATGTTGTTGGTGCGAAACGACGTGCGAGTGGTGTTTTAGGCCGTAAAAAAGTTGCGAGTAGTCGAGGTACCCAAAAATAGTTTCTTTATTTTCTTTATTTTATTTTATTTAATTGATTAATTTTTTTTTGTATTGTTTTGATGTTTTTATAGCGTCATCACCATCATCTCGGTCCTCAAAATCCACAAAAAAACGTACCTCGACTTCTTCAAAACCCACCAAACGCCCCACTTCCAAACGCACAAAAAAATCCAAACAAGAAACCGAAGAGGATGAAAACGATGATGAAAATGAAGATAGTGATATGGCTGGATCCGGTGACGAGCAATATGACCCGAAACCGACGCGGAGATCCGGTCGTGTGTTGGCTGTAAAGTCGTATCGTGAGGATGAAGATAGTGATGGTGATGCTGAAGAAGTTGTGGAGAGTAGTAGTAGCAATAGTTCGCGTGTGATGAATGGTGGTGGGAAGAATGTGTCGACGGCTGTTAAACGGAAAGCTAGAGATGAAGAAGAGGAAGAAGAGGAAGAGGAAGAAGAAGAAAAACCGAAATCTAAAAAACCCGCTACTAAAAAATCCGTGCGGTCGACGAATACCAAAAAACCAGCAACAAAGAAAGTTACGAAACCGGCTACAATGAATAAACCCAAATCGTTCTTAGAGCAACAAGAAGTGGAAGAGTTGGAAAGTGAAGAGGAAGTTGTACCGCCACGATGGAATACAAAAAAAGCAAAAACTGATGGTGGTGACTCCCCAGTTCGTTCTAAACTGGTCGTAACGAAAACTTATAAATCTCCAATGAAAGCGAAGAAGAATGTTCAAGCTGATGAGGTTCCGGTTGTGCCAACGTCGACGAAGAGTAAAGTTTCGAAAAAGGTTGCGGTTGTAGAGTATGAGTCTTCGCAGAGTGAACAGTCTGTATCTGATGCAGAAGAGTTTATGAATTTTTTGAGTCAGCAGGATGGTGGAGATGAAGAGGATGTGGGGAGTATGGTGAATGGTGGCGGGACGTTGTTTTCGTTGGGTGATAAAGAGAATTTGGATTGGGATGGTGGTGAGGATGATAAGAGTGAAGAGGAGGGAGGTGGAGATGAGGAGGAAGAGGAGGAAGAAGAAGATGATGAAGATATGGTTGGTGAAATTAGGAGTCGAAGAAAGGTTGTTATTTAGTGATTAAGTTTGAACTTTTTTTAATTTTTTTTGGGGAAATTCGATTTTCGTTTCCGAGCTTTTCTTTTGTTGATGAAAATGAGTGTTTTGGATTCTTGATTGAATAAAGTTTATTATCTGCAGACAAATATAAACTTGAAAAATTTGTAAAGATACATTTTTATAAATAAAATTAATACAGTCTCTTAAAATAGCTTCCCATTCTTATTTTTCACAATTTTATCCACACCGTCCACATTAAACTCTCCGATCGTTTTGTCAGTCCGATTCACAACTCCAGCTATATTCTCCTCGCTGGACCCATTGCTGCTCTCACTCAAAGTTGTTTTAGATTCTACTTCCAATCCAACCAACTTGTCGTAATCCAATAAAAAATTATTTACAATCGACAGCTGTTGCAAAATCCATTTCATTTGAAACACCAACTTTTCGATACTCTTCTGCTTGGTAATATCCAAAACCGAAGATTGTTCAATGAATTTCAAAATTTGCAATGTCTTTAACGAAGTTGTGTCGATATTATTGCTATTTTGTTGGTTTTGTTGAGAAAAAATCGATTTTAGAGACTTTAAAACCACCGAAACGGCTTTCTTACACCCGGAAACAAGGTACAACAACTCATCCCGTTTTTTAATCCTCAAAATTGTTTCAAACTCATTTTGCGGCGATTTATTTGTGTTTGTGGTTCCATCGCCGTTCGATTTCCCCGAAACTGTGGTTTCCAACGCATCACCAATCCCCGAACCCGAACCCGAAGTATTTATAAAACAACTCTTTAAAACCGATAACTTCATTTTCAAAACTGAAACTTCTCTCAATAACCTCCCATTCTCCGCTTCGAAAATTTTTAAATCGGATTGCGCCTGCGATAGCGAATCTTGAAGCAGTTTTGACTTTTGGGAATAACTCGATAAATCCGATTCGAATAATAAACTCGAAGCGGCTAATTTAGAGTTCGAGTCCTCTAGTTGCGCCAACAATTCAGATATTTTTTGGTCTTTTGAAACCAACTCTTGCCCGTGTTCGGAGATTGTTATAATGTACTGTTTAATAAATTCTTGAGCAGTGGTGTTTTTATGTAATGTTTCTTGGTATATTTTTTCCTTAGTTTGTAGTTCTTGTTGTAAATCTGCACATTTTGCACGTTCGTTTTCGAGTTCAGTTGCGAGTGACGAGGAAGTGGAATTAATTGCGTCGAGGAGTTTTTGTAGGTTTATTTTCGAGTCTTGGAGGGATGTGTAGAGTTGTTGGAGGTGTGTTTTTTCTGTTTCGGAGATGTGGAGGGATTCGGTTGTTTGGTCGAGACGTTTGAGAGTGTTGTCGCGATGTTGGGTTAAGATTTCTACTTCTCTTTCCAGGACGCTGATTTTTGTTTGGAGGGAAGAGGTGGTTTTTGAGGATTGTGAGATTGTTGATTCGTATTTTTCGTAGAGTTGTTGGAATTTTGTTTCTGTGTCGTGGAGTTTTGAAGATAGTGATGTTAATTTTTCGGTGGATGTTGAGATTGACTGGGATAGGAGGGCGTTTTGTAGAGTTTTTTCGGAAAGTTGAGATTGTAGGTTTGAAATTGTTGCTGAGAGTGCATCGAGTTTGGTTTTTTGGGAGTCGGATTGGGTTTGGAGATCGGATTTTATTTGTTTTGCATGGGCTTTGGAAAGGGATAGTTCCGTGGATTGATCTTGGTAAAGCTTTTCAAGTTCGGTGAGTTTAGTTTTGGAAGACGAGAGTTGAGATTCGAGATGGTGGACTGCAGTTTGTGATTGCTGAATCTTCAGAATCATTTTCAGAGCGAGATTTGAAGAGGTCGTTATATTGGATGTCGAATCATTGTTGATTGCGTTTGCTGGGATGGGAACCTCGAGTGCCATTGCGAGTTCTTGAAACAGGAGGGTTAAGCAAGCTAGATTTTTTGAGTTTGGCTCGTGTGTCGATAAAATTTTCTTGATTTCTTCTTGCGATTCCGATACTTTCTTTGAAAATCCGTCTCGCTCTGATTTCAGTTCTTGAATTTTGTCTTTATGGGCTTTCGTTTCCGACTCCGCTTTCCTTAGATCCAGTTGTATGCTTTCGTACAATTTTTCAAGTTGTTTCTTCTCATACTCCAATCGAGTGTACTCTCGTTCCCACGAATTTTCAGGTTTCGTTTTAGAAAGTTGCTCATTAATCCTTTTATTCAAATCTTCCACTGTTTTCGTTTTCTCTTTTAGCTCGTTGTCCAATTTCACCGACAAATCCTTATAATACACCAAATCCTTCTCAAGCCGTTCCTTATTCCCTTCCATTTCCTTTTGTAACCTCAAAAACAATTCTTTCTGTGCCTCCTCTTTCTCCAATTTCCGTTTCAACTCGTTGATCTCCACACCTAATTTTTGAATCTCTAAAACATCCGCATTTGATTTATACTTTGATGATTCGATGTCACGGAAAGATACTTGTTTAGAAAATTCCTCGGTTTTCTTAAACTTTTCAATTTTTTCTTCCAATTCTTTGACTTCCTTTAGCAATCGTTCTTTTGTTTCACGCTTATCTCGCTCAATTATAGCTTTATTGCGTTCCAGTTCGGAAATTGTCTGCTCTGCTTTGTTTAACCGCTGATTACAAGTTTCCAAATTAAATTGATGTTCTTTTAGTGTGATTTGGGCGTCATGAAGCTCGTTAATTTTTGCGGTTAATTTATCGTTTAACGTTTTTATATCACTGGTGAACGATTCTTTTTCGACAGATGCTTTCTGTAAAAGTAGCGATTGCTTCGATATTGTTTCTTTTAGTTGCAATGCTTCGTTTTTCAGGGTATTGTGTGCATCCGTTAGCGATTTATATTCAGAGTTTATCGAATTGAATGATTTTATCAAATCCTGGTGTGTGGAATCAAGTTTTCGATATTGGTCATTTAAATTATTTCTTTCTGCAGCTAGTTTCTCTTCGGTTGATTGTAATAATCTAATCGTTTTTTCCAGGTTTAATTGACGATCGGTGAAATCATGTTTGAGTTTTTCAATATCCTCCACTAGTCGTTGATTCTTTTCCGTTAGGGTGTGAATTTGTTTGGATGTCGTGGAGATTTCATCATCTTTACGAGAAATTTGGCATTGTTTTTCAGCGAGATTCTTCTCGTGTTGCTGGTGTTGAGATTTTATTTCATTCCGGACGGATTCAAGTTGAACAGTTGCGTAATTCAACTCCGATTGTAGCTGATTTGTAGACTTTTCGAGTTTTTGTATCTGCACATCTTTTTCTCGAATTGAGTCTTCGCGAAGTTTAACGGCGTTGTCTTTGTCTTTCAACAGCTGAGAAGTTCGTTTGAGTTGCTCTCCGCTTTGGTTTAATTTTACTTTGAAGCTTTCGATCTCAGCATTCAACCTTGTTTGCAAAGTTATTTTCTCCTCTTCTTGTAATTTTATCGCTAGTCTTTTTTCTTCCTCAAGCTTTTTCTGGAAGAGCAGTTTCTCCTCCTCGACTTTCAAACTAATGCGCGACTTTTCATCTTCAAACTTTTTTAGCAAAATCTGCATTTCTGCCTCAACCTTTTCCAGGGAATCTTTTCGTTTCTGTTCCAGTCTCTCAAACTGAGATTGCTTCTCTTCCTCATATTTCGCTGTTGCTTGTAATTTCTCATCTTGAAGCCTTTGGATGACCTGTCTTTTTTCTTCTTCCATTCTCTTTATTTGGTTTTTATGTTCGTCTTCCAATTTGCTAATAGCATTTCTAAACTCTTCCGATGAATTTTTAATTCCCATCAACTTGTCTTCATCAGCTTTATTCACGGCCAGTCGCTTTTCTTCTTCCACACGCTTCAAAATCAAAAATTTTTCTTCCTCAAGCTTTATCAAAGCTAAACGATGTGATTCTTCAATCTTTAAAACTGTTTCTCGTTTTTCATCAACAAGTGTGCGTTTCAAATCTTGTAGTTCGTCCGTGTATTGTATAACCAATTGACGTTTTTCCTCTTCAAATTTTCTGCTGAGAGATAGCCGTTCATCCTCGGCCTTTTGTAGAATTAAACGTTTTTCATCGTTTTTCGTCATGATTTCACTGTGGTGCTGTTGTTGCAGGCCTCGAATGACAAGTGTTTTTTCATCTTCGAGAGATTTTAATGCGGCGAGTTTTTCGGTTTCGAACATCTTTTTCAGTTTTTCTCGCTCTATTTCAGCAGTTTTTTCTACTTTTTTGATAGCCTCGATAGATTCTAATTCAAGTGCTTTTCGTTCTTTTTCAAACTTTTGAATCAAGTCGGATTTTTCTTGCTGGAAAGTTTGGATAGTAGAATCTAGCGTAGTTTGGAGATTTTTAATCGTCATCGCGTCTTGGTGTTTTGTTGTGGAGGTGGTCTCTGAAAGGTAATGTAGTTGTAATTCCTTGTCGGCGATCTGGGATTTTAGACTTGAGGTTTCCGCTGTGTGTGCTTCTTGGAGTGTTTTAATCTGATGTGCAAAATTTTGTCGATCTAATTCGTGCACTTCTTGTTCACTTTTAAGATTTGCGCACGTTTCTGAATGCAATTTTCTCAACTCTACTAACTCTCCAGAAAGTTTCTGGGATTCTATTGATTTTACAGAAAGTTCTGACTGAAGTTGAGAGATTGCCTGCTCATTTTTTTTTAGCTCTAAATTTTTTTGGTTGATAATTTCCAATCCGCTATCTTTGCTTTTTGTAATCGCTTTTACTTGATTTTCTGATTCTACAAGCTTTTCGCGCATTGTTGAGACAACTCTTCTAAGGGCATCAATCTCTTCCTGCTTAGATTTTTCAGCTGCCGCGGAAGCTTTCGCATATGCTTCTGCCTGTTTAACCTTTTCCGTTTGCAATGATTGAAAATCTTGTATAGATCTCTCCATTTTTGATGTTAATTCCTGTAAATCAGTCTCTAATTTCTTGTTATTAAGCTCAGACTGACTCAATTTCTCTTCCAGCAATGAAATTTGCGCATTCAGTCCATCGATTTTGATCTTTTCCACCAAAGATTTTTTCTTATCATCCTCTTTTATTCTTCGACCAGCGGTACTAAACCTTGCCAATGCGTTTACACTTATATTCGCATGAGACCCAGTTGTAGTCGTCATCAACTCATCCTCTTCCTCGTCCTCCAATCCGTCCACGCCCACAGAGGAAGTCGAAAAATTATTTCCACCATTCGTCTCTGAAAGTCTCTTCGACCGAACATTAATCTGCGTGATATTCTTATACGCCTCTAACCACGAAACTTTTGATTTTTCCGAAGGACAACTGAACAAATACCGCGTCGGTTGAATTGCACTCAACGCAACACCTGTTGGTGCGATTTCAATTTCAAATAGGAATTCATCAGATACGGTGGAATTTTCTTCTTCGTTAACATCGAATACTCGGATATCGTTTAGACCGGCTTTTTCCATTAGGTGGAGTTTGTCTCGCCAGTCTTTACGGGCGAGAAGAATCATGTCGTTGAAGAGGAAGAGACGGCGAGGTTTTTTGGTGTTTGCCAGGTAGAGGTATAGTGCATCTTCTCGTACCAAGTATCGAGTTGGAGATTGGATGTTTATTTTCTGTAAATATTTATTATAAAATTATTTTTACAAATAATGTGAAATAAAATACCTCTGTGAATGCGTTTTGTATGTCTACAACCTTACGAACTCCCTCAGCATCAGCTTGACGTGCTCCTTCGTTGATAATACTTATCACTCCGTGCATTTTTTCAGCTGCTCCTTTTAGCTCAAAATAATCCTCATTGTTTTCATCAGTGTATTTCATGATTTCCTAATTTAGGTTATTCACAGGGGTCATTTCACAATAAAAGATATAATTAATATACCTTTAGTAATAATGGATATTTACATATTCTTTGGACAGGTTTAATGAGAAAGCTTGCTAAATTCAATCCTCGAGTTACATCCGTTTTGTATATTTCCTTGAAATTTCCGGCGAAAGTCATTTCAAATATTGTATATACTTGATTGCACTTACATCCAAGTATTGTCGAATTTGCTTATTCCCCGACGCAAGTTGCTGCATTTTATTGAGTGATGAGGAGTGATTGCTGCAATATTGGGTATAAGAGATAAAATATTCCGTCTACAGCAATTGATTTTTAATCAAGGTCATCAGTGTACAAGTCAGCTTACCATGGATATAAAAATATCTCCAACTCCGTCTATAATTGGATTCTTGGCTCTTCGAGCTTCCAAGAGTTGCAGAAAATGCTGAAACACAATTATTTTCACTTTCCCCTGTATGTGTTAGAAAAATTATTTACCTCGTTAATCGACAGCAATTGCTCAATGTTTGAAAACAAAGCATCTATATTTTTTATCGTGGTCAATTTCTTGGCAATAAACGGCTTCATAAAATGCTTTTTGGAGAAAAATAAATCAAAAAGCCGTAAACTAAATGAAGGGAACGCTATAAAATACCTCAACGACGATCTTCAAATCTCGAACATAATCTTTCTCTGTACAAATCAACTCCCACATCGCAGTTTGTCGCATTTTCTCTTTTGCACTCAACTCTGATAGCACACTATCAGGTACATCATCACTCCACTTTCCAGTACCTTTATCCGACGCTACAGTAATCACAGTACTTGAAATGTTTGAACTTTCTGAAGCGTTCAACTGCGCAATTGAATTCGAAGTTATAAGATTCGTTAGACTTACAACCTCCGTAACAACTTCTTTAGGATCGCTGGGAGCCGAAAATGAACGATGATGATTTGCTCGGATGAGTGCAGGTGAATCGTTTGGTGTGAGTGGTGATGTGGGTAGATTGTGATCTTCAAGGTCTTTTTTGGTTACCACAATGGAAAGTCTCTGTTGCGCAACATTCTGAGGTTTTGAAGACGAGGGTGGTTTTTGGTCTGGATAAACCACTACTGCGCTGTCCAGTTCAGCAGGTTTTTGGTTTTGCGGATCGAGCTGTGTTTCAATAAAAACAGCCGGTTTTGTCTGCGTTTGATTTTCATCAATATTTAAATCGTTGGATTGTTCCGATACTTGATTCTCTGTGATCGTTTGCGATGGAACGGGGTTTGCTGTCGAAGGGTCTATTGTTCCCGAAGTTTCAATTTTATCTTTTGCCAGAATTTTTTCCGCATTATCACTATCTTTTACTGTATGTTTTTCAGTGCTATTAATTTCGTAAGACTCGCCGGGAATTTCGTTTTGTTGAGTTTCGACAAGTTTTTTTTCAACCAGGTCTTCGTGAACCTCGACGGTAATTTGGACGGTCGAGAGTCTCTTGGGATTCACTTGAATTTCAACTTCATTTTGTACCGGTGACTCTGGTGCTAACTGAATTGCACTATTCACCACTTCTTTGCTCAACGGAGATCCTTTCAATTTTTTGGTTTCCACAGTCTCAACACTTGAAGAAGCAGCGGTGTCTTTCAAAGGTGAAGATGCTGGTGTCGATGATGATGCAGAAGAGTTTGCAATATTTTGAACAAAACTTGAAATTTGGTTAGCAATGTTTTTCATTGATGATGATTTCTTTATCGAGGAACTTGACTTTGCTTCCACCAGCGCAAGTGGGACCAACTCCGTTACGGAAAGTTGTCTTTCCTCAACTTCGACTTTTTTGGTGGTGGATAACTCCACATTGCTAATTGCCAATGGAACTGGAGCAGGAATTGCAAGTTTCGTCACTTTGGTTGGTGATGAAGAGGTAGAATTTCGCTCCATTGTAGAATTGGCGGTGCTTGCTTTTTGAATCGTTTCAGATGCTCTGAATTTTATAGATCCCGCTCGAGAAACTGGCTGACTTGCACTCATTTTTTCTGATGGTTCTTTGGGGAACATTGGGTTTTCAGATTTTGAGATTGACGAATTATCGTTGCTAATGCTCAATGTTTCACTATATCGCGGTTTATGATGTGAAACAATTGAAGGAGACCGAGAGCGAGTGTTTATCGGTGGAGGTTCGATTGGTTGTGAAGGTTCGTTTTTAAATCCCTTCCCAACAGAATGAGGTATTGCAGCTAATTGACGATGTGCAGGGTTATTCAGATCCAAACTTATGCTTCTCGTTTTTGAGCTCGATTTTCTGCTTTCGCTTGCTGGGTGTCGTTTGTGTGGGACAGAATCATTTATTTCCTCTTCCTCTTCGTTTTCCTCAGAGATTTCCATATCGTGCATTTTATTCACCCCTTTTGAGCTAAGAGATGCAAATTGAGGTGGTGCAGGCGCAGAAAGTGCTCGAAGTCGGGATTTTTTCGAAAGCTTCTCCTTACTGTTTGTTGTTTCGGACTTTTCCTTTTCTTTATCTTTGCTCTTGTCCTTATTTTTATCCTTCTTTTTGAATATCTTTTTATAAAACGCTGTTTTCTTTTCTTTTTCGACAATCGCTGCGGTTTCAGCTCCTGATTGTGAAAGTCTTAATGGAGGGTGAGCAACTGACGCACGTCCGGCTACATCCTTCACCTCATCAGCCTCACGCTCAATGATGCTCTCTTTCACGGAGTTAGAATGCTTTAAATTTGTCGATTGATGAGTTGCTGTTGAGATTTTGTTTGCATTCGATGTTTGAGGTGCAACCTGCGGCTGCTGAGGAATGAGCGTCACCATTGTTGCAGGAAACCATCCTGATTGAGCTTCTTTGCCTCCTAAGTTTTTCATCCCTCTCCACCAACCTCCATCTGGTGATTCCAAAACTACAATAGTTTCGCCAAGCACTAACGAAATTTCATCTGATTTTAATCTTTCATACTCTTCTTTTACGACAACTGTTGTTCCGGGAGGGACTGGAGTGGGTATAACCACTTCATGCTCTTCAAATTGCTGCTCTTCATATTCTTCTGTGTTGAATAATTCTGAGGATCCAGCTTGCGTATTTGGTGATTCCGACACTGCTGTGGAAAAAGGTTGATCCCATGTTTCTAATTTCACCTTATGAATTGGGAAAATTCCTGTTTGTCCATTGTTTAATCCCCAGCTACGATTGATTCCATGTAACCATTTCGTATTGTTATCTGTTGGAGGTTCAGATAACTCAACTAAATCGTTCACATCTAGAGTTAGATGAGGCTCGGCATTATTTTCATGAGACTGTGTTGGTTTGTGGGCTATCGTTACTCTGAAATACGTTCCGACAGGGAGTGATGTTAACGGTGGAAGAGAGGAGATGTTTGAGTTGCTCGACATTGAAGATTTACTGCGTTCTCTTCGCAATGATGCGTTAGGGGAAGGAACTCGATCTGGTATTGTTGGTGGTGGAGCTGGTAGTTGTGTAAGGAAAGGATGTGATTGGTGGTTCATAACCGATTATACTTTTTGAAGTTCTTGATTCCAATGTCGCGTTCCTTTCGGAAAAGAAATCACGGCTTCGTTTCGTATAAATAAATGCTCGTGCTACTTTGTAAAACTATTTTACTTTCAAAAATTAATTTGATTTTTTTTCATAAAATAATTTGAAAATAGTCAAGCTGCCAAATCGAAAAAATGCCAATGTTAAAAAAAAAATAAATTGAAAAAGAATAAATCAGTTTTAAAGCAAATGAATAAGAAAAAGAAAACGTCTGCTTTTTTCTAAACATTTTTCCCCCAATACTCCAAATTCATCACATCCACACCACAGCTAACATCATCAGCACAAACGTTCCCAAAAACAAAGGTCGCAGCATTTCTGATGCACTGGTATTTGGTGGAAGTGGGTCATCAACAGGGTACAAATGCACTGGGTTAACAACTTTGAATTTACTCGACAGGTACGGCAACGGGGCACCATCAGGCACACAAACTTCCTTTCCACTAGCAATTTGCACAAGCGGATCTATACCATCAGCAACCAACCTAATCACAAAATCCCCGTTCTGCACCTGCGGAACCGTCCATAAATAACTCTTTGCTTTCGGATTCAATCCTGCAACCACCGTCTTGTCCCACTTTTGCGGATTATAATTTAATGTTGATTGATAGTATATATCTATCGTTTTATTGGGGTACCGATTTACGTTCGTTGCTGTTGTGTAATCCCAGGAGATGTTTAGAGTGTTTTTCACTTCTGCTACCGTAAATTGAACAGGAGAATATAGTAAGAACGCTCCTGGTGAGTTTCCTCCCGTGCAGACTACGGCGTTGACGGTATCAGTGCAACCGGCAGTGTTGTTTTGTTGCGGATTGCAAGTTGAATTCAGAGCTATTCGATTGTACAGCGTAGAGATAACGAAAAGCACGAAAGGTCAGCAATTTAATTGGGAAATCACAGAAAAAGAAATATATACCGGCTTGAGAAGCGACTCGACGCGCCAGGAGAAGGCATAAAAACGTTAAAACCAACCGAAAATTTATCATCCTTCCGGTGTCACTTGAAGGCTGAGCACGGCCGTTGCTTCTCTCGACCTTCGTAAAGAATCAGTGCATCACAACGTGTTCTTTCGCCTTGGATTTGCGACAGAACGAAGAGCGTAAACACATTCACTAATAGAAAGTATCGTACAGGCTAAGGTTGGAATTCTTCCCGTGATCTCAAGAACAAATGTGATATTGTTCATAGACGAGCATTACTTTATTCAACTTTTTGGGTACTGAGATATATCTACAGAAATTTTTGCAATATCTTTTACTGATACTTGTACACATGCAGAGTTTCCAATCAAACGCACTGACCATACCCTGTAAAAGGTATTAATGGTCAAAGAATTCGGATATGAGGGGAAATATTTACATTCATTTTTGTAGACGCAGTTGGATCCACTGCAGCAAGACTTGATTCCGTTGTAATATCTCCCACCACATTGAGCGTATAGCTTTACACAAGCTGTACTTGTTGGTGTGGGTTTTACACAAGTTCCGGGCCCTTCATATGCTATGAGGGTATTTGTCGGTGTAGGATAGCTACAATAAAGACTAGGACTGCATACAGGTGGATTTGGTATGTACTGCGTTGCAACCAAAATGTAAAGATTAAGGCAAAGAATCAAAGATCTGTGTCCTTTGAAAATATAACTAAACTCACCCCTCCACAGGAACCACCCTCACCCAGAACGGTTGGAGAAGGACTTGATTTCGATGTAACAATTCCATTTGGGATGCATCGACCACTCGGTGAATACGGAATTCCAGTAGCGACTGCCATTGGGCCTTCACAAACGAGACCTGATTCACATTGAGGATTCATTGAACAGGCCATCTTCCCCTCTTGCAGAAGTTGGTAGAATCCACAAGGTTGCGATTGCCCAACATAAACTACAGTGCTGTTGCAGGGCTGAAGGGGCGTAAGGGAATTAACAGTTCTGAATTGAACTGCTAAAGTAAGATGTTAATGGACACTCTGCTTGAGAAAGGTTTGAGAGACTAACTAATCAGAAGAGATGAGATGATGAGGAATAATTTCATTTCGACACTTGAAAGTTCGAACGTTCAAATTTTTCACACTTCGTGTTGGAGACACTTGCGGATCTCCCAATCTTGGTACTGATAAATTACATCCGATCTTCATGATTATTGAGCAGGACAATAATTATAAAACCTGTAATCCTCTGCAATTTGCAATTGTCTTTCAGACCCAGATCTTTGATTTCACTCTTTTATCATCATGGTTCTACAAGTAAAGATTTAGTTAGCAAAAATTTTCAAAAGCTTCCTACTTTACGTGCACGATGAAAGCCCTACATAGCGGCCACATAGCGCTTAGTTGGTAATGTCTCTATACTTATTGCACATTGTATTGAAATAAAAAAAAAAAATACAAAGAAATTCTCTTCAGATTTTTTCTATATCTTAAAAGATCACCTCACAAAATCAAACCATCTTCACTTCAACGGGAACATTCTTTTCATCCAAAAAATACATACAAGGCATTACTCCAATCTTCCCTGTCCTTAGATTGATCCCTGTACACCATCCATCCTCAAACACCTTCACAACTTGCACAACATCTTTTACAGAAACCTGCAACTCGTCTTCCTGCGTCGGTTCGTAGTCCCTTAACGACATGTAAAACGCCAACGCTGACCCACTCGATGATTTGATGTACGTTTGCCACTGAATCTGCGAAGTTGGTAACTTTGGCGTTGCCGTCATTTGGCTCGGCGACGTTGGTTCAGTTGGCGTTGTTATCGTCCATGTAGCTGTTTGCTGTTGCGGGGACGTGTACGCATTTAATACTGAGTCGCCCAGGTTGGTTGCCGTGTACAGCGAATCTCTGTCCCCTTGCGTGATTCTTTTAGAAGACAATCTACGTGGTATACTTTCTTCTGGTAGCGGTAAAGGGAGAACTACTGAAGCGGTTGAGGCAACTCGTCCTGGTGATTGAAAGAATAAACTGCGATTGGGTGAAATCTGGTCGGCATTCGGTAGCGGAGAGGGTAAAGAAAGTCGGTTCGAAGAGCTATTAGAAGTCCTTCCAAAACTATCTATACCACTCGTATTTGAGTTGGCGTAAAGAATTGTTGTGATCTTTCGTTGCGGAATCTCCATCCTCGAATCAGAGACGGAAGATAAATTCTTCCCAAGCGTGGTCTGTTTTAAACTCATATCTAAATCTCTCTGTTCTGCTCCTAACACGACTCGTTCTCCCCGGGATCGTTTTTTGAACACCAAAAACAACACCGTGGAAATAATTATTCCCAAGAATGCACATCCACCAATAACACTTCCAATGATAACATTCATTGGCGTTCCACTATTTGAACTAGTCTTTGAATTCCCACTCGGAATCGGAGAAATATCAGTTTCGTTGCCGAGCGACGTCGCATTCCCGTCTTTGTCCGTGTTATCACCAGCGATATTCGTAGGAACCGCCACCACCGCATTACTATTACTGTTCTTTGTCCGCGGATTTTTAAATATCAAAAAAGCGTTTAAAACTCGAGGAACTTTTTTTATCCAACACTGTCCGACTGTACTGTTCGTCAACGTCGCTACAGTCGTTCCCGTTGGTAAAACAAAGTTTAAAAAATCGCAATTCAGGCCTTGCGCATTACATTGTGAAATACAATCCCAAAGCGACAAAGATAATCCTGAATTTGCCGTGGCCGGAGGAATTAACTGGTACCCACGAATATCTCCGGTGACAAAGAACGATGAGGTCGTGCCGAGAAAGAAAGTAACAGTATTGTTGTTTCGGTCGGTGCGGTATACGGTACATGTTTTTACGAGATTGTTGAATACAGCAAAGTCACAGGTTGCCGATTTTGATGTGCAGATTGACGTACATGCGCAGATGCTGGTAGCTGGTACGGGAGCATCTTGACTTGCATTAGGTGCGGTTTGTAGTATGTTTCCAATGTCTCTGTTGGAGTGGTATGAGTAATCTGCACAAGAATTGTCGGTTATCAATTGGGGAATTACTGAGGGTAACAGAGCTAATAAAGCAAATAGAGTTCTAATTTAAAATTTTCATTTGTTAGCAAAGATTTAAATAAATGAACTAATTATCCGACGTACTTCATATTTAAGAGACAATCCACTTTTTTTTTGAACAGAAATTGATCCCTTGTGAAACGTAATTTCGCCTGAGCATAATCGGCGCTGCCATGACGTTAAAAAAAAAAAAATTTTTTATGTTTAGAATATCGAAATGAGCAACAATTTTGCAGAGAACTGTAAGCCCAGATAAAACTCACTCTCGTTCTTAATTCCTTCCGCAAGATTAAATTAATTAATGCAACGAAACTTGAACACCAGCTCAACAGACAGGAATCAATCCAATTCACCATGATTCGAAAGGCGAAAATCAATACTTCACCTTGAAAATTACTTCCCAACACAATGATCGAGAACCACAACAAAAAAATTTCCGAAAGGCAGCAAAATATTGCTCCTTTTCCAAATCTTAAATATCAAACAAAGCAGAAACGCCAGATTCCACTAAATAGTACCATTTTGCCCTTAAGGAAAGAAAGTAAATGTTAATATTGTATCAACAAAATGAAGAAAAAACTCCATAAAAAATAAAAATAAAAAAAAGCAAAAAAATCAAATAGTTTAACGCATGACATTCCGCATTCAGATACCATTTCCCTTGCAGAAGGCAGAGTAGGCGAAAGCCCCACCGCTCAATGGACGAAAAATTTCCAGCGAGGAAATGTACAATGAACGGTGTTTGCAAAAGGAAATAAAACTGAACATGATCAACTAAAATACCTGCGAAACAAAGAACATCCATAATTTTCCATCATCATTCAAAATTGGAAACAGAGCACACCCGCTTTCGTTCTTTGTCAAGATACCTAATAAGAATGAGCTGTCGATTTTGGCGAAGCTAGCTCGTCATGGTCACGATAGTAATTATTCACAACTTTTAGTGATTGCCTTCCAATTTGAATTTTTTCTTTAGAGAAACTCCCGAAATTCCCACCCAATGTTGATTGTACAGTGAATGGGGACGCCGCTGATGTATTTGTTGGTATTTTTTAGTTCTTACGACTTGGACTTCGGAAGTGAACGGTTCAAGAGTTGATGTTAAAACCCGCAAAGATAAAAGCAAAAAATTTACGCAATTGATATCTTTCGAGCATGCTGTGGGCAAAACGTTTACCAATAGTGTAATTCCAAATATTTGCTGCCAATGACAGAGATAGCAGTAAAGCGCGAACAAGCCCTGACTGAGATTGAAATGTTTCAAGCAAACTTTTGATCCGCGCCCAAACATGGAGACAGCTCAAATACGGCATTAGAAGAGGGAGTCATTTTATTCACCACAGGAATACTCTCGGAAACACAGCAGAATATTTTACAAACAACTGGAAATCGCTCCCACAATAACCTTGACCGCAAACGCACCAGGATCAGGTGTTCCCTTCAGTCCACCAGCAACCAAATACGACGCCCTTCCAACTACCGCAGTTTCGATTTCCTTGGTTTTCTCACAACCAGTAATTGCTGCATCCTTCGCTTCGGAAACGGCCACATGAAACTCAGTGTTGTTTTTAACCTTTTCCGCGAATGTTGTAACTGCAGGAATTAGCGAATCCAACATCGTTCGGTCACCCAATTTGGCTCCACCGTAAAGCGTAAGCGCGTTAACACCGGCGCATAAACCTGAAGCCCAATTTGCAATTGATGGATTCACATCAACCGATAATTTATTTGCTAACGAATCAAAAAACAGACTATAAAGATTTTAGTCATCAATCCGATGCGTTTGAAATCGACAACTTACCAATACAACGCACCAGAACTTCCACCCATACACTGCTCTAATATCTGTGATATAGCAACAAAAGTTTCACTGGCATTATCCAAATTCATTCCTTTGCTCGTCACTGTTCCGTCTGCATTAACGCTGATTCTTTCCAATATCGACTCAGCTCCTGTCGCTAACGTTTGACCGCAATCTCCATCACCAGAAATTTGATCGTACTTTGTGATATCAGGTTCATTTTCGACGATAGCTTTACATGCTGCGATGACCGTCTTTGCGAGAAATTTACCGGATTCAGTATGAATAATGAATTCCATCGTAAGCGATTGAGTGTTTGTGTCGGGTATATCAACTTTCGGGTATTTTTGGGCAGGTTCGATAGATACCGGCCACCCAGGTGCTCCAACTGGTAGATTAACGGCATCAAGTATGTACCACGTTTCGCTCGACTGCGGATTATACCGAAGAAGTGAAAAACTAACACCGGCCATCTCGAGTGAAGTCATTAACGCACCAGAGATCACTTTATGAACCTTGATACTCTTCGACTCTGACAATAAAATTTGATAAACATCAAATAAAGTGAAACAAAGAAAGAACATCCTTACCCAAGTATTCAACAGCGTCTTTCACCAAAATCCCCATCTCTAAATTCGAAGTCCCACCTAAATTATTTACAAGCAATATTACACCATCGCCAGATTGTAACGTAAGATAATTTCGATCGTCGGATGTATCCAAAATATAATCCAAACAATTTTTCACGGTTTCTTTCGACGTCTTTAGTTTCACACGTTGGATCCCAGCTTCCCCATGAATTCCCAACCCAAACTATGTTTTATAAAACAGGTAAGAGGGTCTCCTGTGCAAAAGAAGTTGATGAAAATACCTCCATTTCGTCGTCACCCAAAGCAAAAGCGGATTTTGATCCCGGTAATGTGCACGGAGTTAATGATACACCAATAGTTCCAATATTATCGGCAACGTATTGAGCACGACGAGCAACTTCTTCTAACGGCAAACCTTCGGCAGCCGCGGCTCCAGCAATTTTATGCACTAAACAATGACACAAAATCAACGATCTTCATCTACATCAGAGACCCATCTTCCGCTTACCAAATAAAGTCCCAGCCAACCCTCTTCTCCCAGCTCTCCCCATCTGACTCTTCGAAATAGCGCAATCCTCACTGACAACAACAACAGCACACTTTAACCCTTCCTTCTTCGCCCTCTCAACCGCTTTCCCAAATTGCAATCTATCACCGGTATAATTCTTTACAATCACCAAAACGCCCTTATCACCTCCAACAATCCTCAGAGCCGCCAAAACTTGCGTCGCGCTCGGGGATGCAAAGACAGATCCACAAACGGCTGCAGATAACATTCCCGGACCAACAAATCCGGCATGAGATGGTTCGTGACCGCTACCACCACCAGAAATGATTGTAACGTGCGTGGATTTGTAAGTGGAAATGTCTGAACGGTAGATTACGCGGTTTTGAGAGTCGAGAGAGAGGGAAGGGTTGACGAGAGTTAAACCAATTAAAGATTCATCCACAGTTACCGATTTATCATTTATTAACTTCTTCATTTCGCGAGAAATTTAAATTTTACAAAGTGGCGATGCTTTGTTGGAGATGATAAAGGCACCTTTGTTAACACAGACTCTGACACAGCTCCTCTCTGATAAAATATCCACCGTCCTGTACAATATTTACTCAGTTCGCGCGAGATAATTCATATCTAAACGTTTACTATCCATACAGATTAGCTTCTCAAGATGGCGTGTTAATTTCGTTTGCATCGAAAGATTCCTCACCTTCAGATCCCACAACATCCAAATTATATGCGGCAATATTATCCAATATATTTTCAGCTTATAAAAAACATGAGCTTATATCCAAATCTATCTCCGAGTCCGATCCTTTAGAATCGATTTTGTTGGATTCGGAGGTTCTTTTTATTGTCGTTAGAGAGATGATTTTGGTTTAATTGTGTTGTATTTTTAGGATGGTAGAATTGGTATTGTGAGAATTGGAAGATATTTGTTGTGTCTGGTTGCGAGTCAAAGTGTAGAATTTGGAATTTTGAAATTAAGGGTAACCAATTCTTACTATGGTTCTTTAATTCGCTTATTGACGTGTTGAATTTTGATTTAGATGGATACTGCGAAAACTTCATTAAAAGATCAAATAAGTCTGATAAAGTGATCCAAAGTCGATCCGAATTTCAATCAAGCCAAAACACAGTTGGATCGCAGACTTATTACACTCAATTAAATAAATTATCAGGAAATACGCTAATTTTACTCAGTCAGATCAAATCTAGCATCATATTATGAAAAAATCTTTTTTCGGCTTAAATTTTGTTTAGTCAAAAATTAATCTCAGACAGGATTCGTCCACATGTCCCTTTCACCGTACTTTGGCAGATTTGAACTCTTTACTGTAGATACTCGATATTGAATTGCAACCCTAGAAAAGTTTGAGTCAGAACTGTGAAGCACTTTCGTATCCGCGAGACTGATACACAATACCAGCACATTCCTTAAATCTCTTAGGATGAACATCTGTAAATACGGCCCATGAATATTGCTAGCAACGACATATGTAGGATATTCGAAGGCACAGCCGAAATGTCGGAGGCTTTTGCAAAACAGGGAGGTGGCGTTTGTTCGGTTGTGGCGAGTAAATCCGACTTTGTATAAAAATTAATCAATTCCCGACAATTTCAATCACAAAAAACAAACAAATCTTTCAAATCAACACTCTTTTAAAACACAAACTCACAAACAAAATGATTTTGACTATCGGAGCATCTGGTGAAGTTGGCGGTTACGTTCTCGAATACGCACACGCTAAAGGCCTTACCATTAGAGCAGCGTCCCGAAACCCAACTAAATCTGCTGAAGCTTGCAAAATTCCGGGAATAGCTTGGGTCAAATTCGATCTATCGGACGTATCAACTTTTGAATCAGCTTTGGAAGGAATCGATCAGGTCTTCTTATATCACGGACCAAATCTGGACGAATTTGTAAACGTCGCGAAGATCAAGGGCGTTAAATTGATAGTATTCCTATCGTCTTTAGCTGTTGTCGTTCCAGAAGAACCAGGGCGAGTCAACTTTTCCGGGAAAAATCATCGAGCAGACGAGCAAATCATTGAGTCCTCTGGAATTCCATTTGTCTTCTTACGCCCAGGAGAGTTCTGCAAGAACGAAGCACGTCTTGCCGGTATGGTGAAGAGCGGAAACGTTACCGTCTGTTATCCACAAGCGAAAAGTTTCCGAATTCATGAACGAGACATTGCCGAAGTCGCTGTCGAGGCCTTTATGCGACCCGAATTAGTTGGAACTAAACCGGTTTTGATTCACCTCGAATTGGTTTCGACCGAGGATGCAATGCGAATGATTGGTGAAAAGTTGGGGAGGGAGATTAGAGTTACAGAGATTCCCGAAAGCGAGGGAGTTTTGAATTTTAGAAAAGTTGGAATGTTGGAGCCGATGATTACGTCTTACTTTGAGTTTAAGAGGGATGCGATGGATGGAAATAAATATTTCCCGAGATCGCGGGAGATTGAAGATATTTTGGGGAAACCGGCGAGAAGCTTTAAAGATTGGGTTGATGAGAATATCGCTTACTTTCAATAATTAATTTTTTTCTAAATTTGATATTTTATGCAATAAAATAATTGTTTTTTAAAACAAACCTTTTCCATTCAGGTCAAAGCGGTGAATGAATTGGTAATTTAATCATGATATGGTTGCTTGATAATGATTCAAATTCTTTTCTCGGAACACCAAGCACTGTGATTCAACGGGGATCTCAAGTTCTTCAAATATCGAAACTTTAACGTCTTTGATTGTATCATTACTGACCACATCAACAGTAAATATATTTCCCATCGTGCAACTAGCTAATTTACCTTATTTGGAATAGTTAGCTATTTGTTCCAATAAGGAACAATTTTGAGGTACAGTACAATTTAAAGAATATTTTTTTCTTCTGTTGAGAGTTTTTTCACTCATCGTGCGGCAATCTTCGGCCAAACCCTTTTTCGGTGGATCCCGATTCCATTGCCACTTCACAGCCCTTTGTAAACCAGAGCCCCTCCTCACACTTGAAAAAGCAAATGGAAAAGCCCAACACATCCCATCTCCCCTCGAAGAGCGTGCTCAATGTCGGTGAGAAAATCATCAAGAAGGACCGCAATTATGGTATCGGTGTTTTCCTGGGGTTTCTCGGAGGAATGATTTTAGGTTTAAATTCCACTTTTCAAACACCAAATCTGTTTTAACGATTTACTTAAAGGAGTACTGGCACTCGCGGTATTGCTTTTCCCCAAAACAGTTGCCTTCTCAATCTCCAAAAAAGTTGGTTATCTATTCGGGATGTTGGGAGCTCTTGCAATCTATGACGTTTTATTGGCATATTTGATCATAAAACACTTTCTACAGTACCCCATCCCCGAATACTCCACGATTCCTCCTGTTGCGTACTATATGGCTACGTTGGTCTGCTTTTTGGCCGCTTCTGTGTTTGCAGGATTTTCACTAAAGTCCTTGCTTTCGAAATCAAACAGTGGAGTCCTAGTTTGATAACCTCATTGTACGAAATTTTTTCGCGGTTGCCTGGATTATTTTTCGTTTTGTTAAATATATGTTACGATTAATTTGAGATAACTATAAATATTTTTTTGACATGTGCACTCTCTGCATGTCTCAGTTTTTCGAATATGGAATGAGCACCACGCGCCTCATCCTTATTTGTTCGATTGCGTATAGATCCCCATAAGAGTTGTTGAAAAAGCATCCATTATCTTCAATAAAATGATCTATTCAACCAGGCAATAGTTTTTAAGATGATTTATTGAAATATTTTTTGTTTCCAAGTCGAATTAAAGGAGATTTGAGAAGGGTAACAGCTCTGCTGAATTTATGTTTAAGAAAAGAAAAATATCATAACCATTGACTGAAACGAAATAAAAAGGAAAGAAAGTTCAAAACAACGATAATCCAAATCAAAAAAAATAAACAAAGAATAAACAAATAAACGCATCAACAATTTACTTCTTTGCTCGCTTCACTAAAGGTGTAAGCGCCGATAATGGGGCTGCTTGTTTCATGAATGGATGCTACAAAACAACCAGGTCAGCAAAATTTTATAAACCTATAAACACATCAAAAAATACCTGAGCCAATTCATCACTAGTCGCCCGTTTATTTACATCAACCTCCAAACACCGTCCCAAAAAGTTCTTAAATACACCACTCAACTTTTCTGGGTTCTTCAACGTCGGCGTTCCATTGGTGGCAATCATATACAAGGCTTTCAATGGCTCTTCTTCCAAATACGGCGGCTCTCCTTCAATCATTTCTATTGCCATAATCCCCAATGACCATATGTCAACTTTCGGTCCGTATTCTTTTTGCTTTACGACTTCGGGCGCCATCCAGTATGGTGTTCCGACCATCGTTGCTCGCTTTCCTTTCTCTGCAGTGAGTTTTGCGCAGAAACCGAAATCGGCTATTCGATGCAGTGTTAAACTTAATGAAATATTATTTTTTTTGCAGTTTAAACTCACTGATTTTCACTTGTCCATCTGCGTTCAACAAGATGTTATCAGATTTGATATCTCGATGAATAATACTTCGTGAATGCAAATGTTGCAACCCTCGAACGGTCTAAAGATGATGAATATTAATACAGTAAAATGAAATCAAAATATAACAATATATCTCTAACCTCTTGACAAACAGCCGCAATCTGTGCTTCAGTCATCGTGTTATTATCAATAATATCCGTTAACGGACCGGCCTCCATATACTCCATAACCACCCACAGTTCGCCCTTCATTAAATAAGAGTCCAAATAGTTTACAATATTCGGGTGCTGCGATTCTTTCATAATTAGAATTTCGTTTACGATCAGTTCTTTGCGTGGTTGGTTGGCCAGAATCATTTGTTTTATGGCGACTTGAATTCCTGTGGCGTTTTGTCGTGCGAAATAGACAGACCCAGATGCACTGATAAAAAATTAATGATAAACTACCGGTACATGTATGCCTCAATGAAATATCGCATTACCCTTGACCAACTTTCTTGACTTTCGTGTAAAGCTGTGTAGGATCCCCTCGCGATACAACACTTTTCAGCTTTTCCATAATATGTGATTCGGGCATAGTAGAAAGTGACCGCTCCTTGGCTTTCTTCTTCGCCTCTGCTTTTTCAGCCTCTGTTCGCTCAACTGGTGGACCCATATCCTTCTCCTTTTCTCTCCGTTCCTGCTTTTCTCTCTCTAATCTTTCCATCTCTTTGCGCTCCAGTCTCTCCTTTCTCTCCTTTTCTCGCGCCTCCTTTTCCATCTCCAGTTTCTCACGTTCGCGTTGCTCTCTTTGTTCACGTTCCCGTTGTTCACGTAATTCCCGCTGTTCTCTCTGTTCTCTCTCTCGTCGATCCCTCTCAGCTTGTACCAACTCTCTTTCCCGTTTCTCACGTTCAATTTGTTCGCGATTACGTTCTTCTCGTTCGGATCTATCCTGGTCCCTTGATTTCCCACGAGGTGGAGGCATTCTGTCTCCTTGATAGTCATAATCGTAATCTCTTCTCTGATGACCGTAACCTTGTGGCGGCATGTTGCTGGATGTGGTTGATCGAGGATCTTGTTGTTCGAATCGGTATGGTTCGTTATTATTCTGTCGCGGAGATCGAGGAGGCATTCTAGAGTCCATTCTGGATTCTGGTAGATGTGAAGTAGTCCTTTGACTTGGAGCTAAGGATTCACGTCTTGGATTAACCTCTTGATTTTTCGGTCGGTAGTCGACTGGCGGTGGAGGTAATCTATTCATTATTGGTGGTCGACTGGGAGGTGGCATCCTGCTACCATTCGAAATCGGTTGAGCTCCGTACGGCAATTGATCAACTGGTCTGAAATTCTCATTTCTATAAGGTGGATCAATGCGAGACTGAGGAACGTCATTTCGACTATTATATCCATTTCCATTACTCCCGCTGTATCCATCATTATAATAGTTACTCGCACTCCTTCCCAACCCCGTATTTTCTCTCTTGCTTCTCGGATTAGGTAACGTTAAATCGTTTTGTTGATTTAGAGTCTCGGTGTAGAATTCCAAAACATCTAATACTGCTTGCGGGTTCTTTGACATTTCTTCCTTGGAAATATTAGAGTTTTCTAACAATGTGTTCCAGTCTTTAGGTAGTCCTGAGAATAATCCTGTAATCGCATCGAATCCGACGTGGACTTTGTGTACAAAATTTGTGGGATTCGAAATTCCCAATGGCGATCGCTATAATCGATAGAATTACGATATTTATAAAAATCGAGAATTAGAAAATTATTTGAAATATCTGAATATGCACTTGAAAAGTGGCAAAAACTGAAGAAAAAAAGTGCAAAATTCAACTTACAGAGTATATTTCGTCCATCCAGCCGTACAATTCTTCATCACTTGTTAGACTGATATAATATGATTTATCGCGGGTTCCAATTTCAAAGCAGTATTCTTTTAAATCGGTTCGTTCAACTTTATCAATATCTTTCAGGTAAATTTCGAAGGCAACTTGGTCTGACATCTGTTTCAGCGGTTTCAAAAGAAAATAAAACGCAAAATAAGAGTTAATGTTTGTAAACAGCAATAAATATAAAACCATACCTCTTTTTTGTAAAAGGTTAGCGTGGTTTCACCCATAACGAGCCAACGACCTTTCCAGCGAAAACCTCCAAAACCACCATCTTCTTTAATTTGGGCGTAACCCTTTTTCACAAAATAGCGGGACATGAATGAAATGCAGAATCGGACGGAATGTAAATGATATTAAAAAAAAAAAAGAGTTTCCGGGAGAAAGAACTTGTCAAAGCTTCTGGTGTAACTGCCTCGTACCACTTGCCAATTTTATCAATTTGACTGTGCGTTCCCGCTCGTCACCGTGTTTTCAATGTTGTCTAGAAAAATAATTTTACTGTAATAATACTTTGTAATCTGGTTATCAGAAAGGATATCCATTTAAAAATAAACAAAAAAAAATATCCCCATTTTAAAACAAAAAGACAAGCGGAAACAAAAAAAGAAAACCACACTGAAAAAGACATAAAAAACTCAAATCGCAAATAAAGTATTAAAAAAGAATATATATATCGATAAGTTGAGAATGAGTTGTGACAGGAATGATTTGCTGTTTTGCCAATATATAAATTTCTTATTTTTTCGAACGTTTGACTAAAGGTCCAAGAGCAGTCAAAGGAGCCGCTTGTCTCACAAACTGATGCTATTAAAAGAAATACGTTAGTTCTCCTGGAAAAATTTAACGTAATATTTGCTAACCTGCAACAATTCATCGCTCGATGCGCGTTTATTCACATCAACTTCCAAACATCGCCCCAAAAAGCTCTTAAACGCTGCACTTAACTTTTCCGGATTTTTCAAAGCTGGTGTCCCATTCGTCGCGATTAAGTACAATGCTTTCAAAGGTTCCTCCTCTAAATACGGGGGCTCCCCTTCCACCATTTCTATCGCCATGATTCCTAAAGACCAAATATCGACTTTCGGCCCGTATTCCTTTTGCTTTACGACCTCGGGTGCCATCCAGTACGGCGTTCCGACCATCGTAGCCCTCTTTCCTTTTTCCGGAGTCAGCTTTGCGCAAAATCCGAAATCAGCTGAAAGAAAAAAAAAGAAAGATTAGTATAGAAACTTTTACAATGGGTGCTTTAAAACTTTACTGATTTTAACATGTCCCTCTGCGTTCAGAAGAATATTATCGGACTTTATGTCTCTATGAATAATGTTTCGTGAGTGTAGATGACTTAAACCCTTCAATGTCTAAAAAAAATTCGCAAAGTAAATCACAAAACTGAAGAAACATAATTTCCAAACGAACCTCTTGACAAACTGCAGCAATCTGTGCCTCTGTCATATTATTATTGTCTATTATATCAGTTAAAGGACCTGCCTCCATGTACTCCATTACCACCCACAAATCCCCTTTCAGCAAATACGAATCCAGATAGTTTACAATATTCGCGTGGCGGGATTCCTTCATTACTAAGATCTCGTTTACTATCAGTTCTTTGCGAGGTTGATGCGATAGATCCATCTGTTTGATAGCGACCGTGTTTCCACCAGCGTTACTTCGTGCGAAGTATACAGATCCAGAAGCTCTGTAAATTTATAACCATTACAAAAAAAACTTGGGGGTTTCAAATCGATTTAATTTACCCTTGTCCAACTTTCTTTACTTTGGTGTACAGCTGTGTCGGATCTCCTCTCGAAACCACGCTTTTCAATTTCTCCATCACTTGCTCATCAGTCATCGTAGACCTGGACTCTTTTCCACTCTTCTTGCGGGGAACTGAAGGACTTTGCTTCTCAGGCGGCGGTGAAGGACCTTTTTCTTGTTGCGCTTTCTCAATCGCCTTCTCTTTCGCAGCTTTTTCTTTGGCTCTTTCAGCCGCTCTCTCCTTCGCCCGTCGTTCCTTTTCTTCTCGTTCTTTCCGCTTTGCAATTTCCGCACGCTCTCTTTCCCGTTCTTTCTCTCTTTCCACTCGTTGTTCTTCCCGTAATTGCATTTCCTTTTGTTTCGCTCGCTCTGCCTCAATCATCATCTCCCTCTTCTTTCTCTCTTCTTCTCTCTGCTGCTCAAGCTCACGCTGTTGTTGCTGCTGTTTTAATTCTTCATAGTTTCTTTGCTTTTGTTGATGTTGCTGTTGTTGCTGCGTCTGTTTCAATAATTTCTGCGATTGCTCGTAATTCAGCTCTCGTTCGCGCTGCTTTTGAAGCTCTCGTTCTCGTTCTCGAAGTCGCGCATTACGATCAGGATCAAAATCAGTCGATGCCAAATATGAGGGTGATAACGGTGAGGTAGACATTCCTGCTGATATTTGTCCTTTGGTATCTGATTTTTGTCTTTGCATCTCTAGCCGTTTCTAAAAAAAAGGAGTTAAATTTCTAAAAAATAGATGAAAAAGATTTCAGATCTACCAAAGATTCTGCAGATCCTTCGTCTGACATCGTATGTGGAGGTCTTGGAACAATTGGGGGACGGTTAGGAGGTACTATTCGGCTCTAATTAAGAAAACAAAATAAATTGCTGATAGAATTTGGAATTTAGCTGGTCTTTTGTACCGGCTGTGTTGGAGACGTTGAAGATGGAGACGTAATAAAATCTGAATCAATTCCTCCAAAATCAAAATCGCCGCTAAAATCCAACCTCGGAGGTTGGTCATCAATCTTTCGAACTGCAGACGCTGGTGCCAATTCAGGTCGAGTCTGACCTCCCGAACTGGGAGATCTTAAAGCGTCCTTCTTCTTACTTAAAGTTTCCGTGTAAAATTCAAGTACGTCCAACACCGCTTGAGGATTTTTCGTCATTTC
Organism: Nowakowskiella sp. JEL0407; assembly: GCA_027600645.1. Classification (NCBI taxonomy): domain Eukaryota; kingdom Fungi; phylum Chytridiomycota; class Chytridiomycetes; order Cladochytriales; family Nowakowskiellaceae; genus Nowakowskiella; species Nowakowskiella sp. JEL0407. Next base: position 45,654 of record JADGJK010000018.1, on the reverse strand, counting down.
TTCTTTCGAAATGTTTGAGTTATCCAGTAAAATTTTCCAATCGTGAGGTAGTCCAGTAAATAATCCGGTGATAACATCAAATCCAACATGCACTTTATGTACAAAATTCGTAGGATGTGAAATACCCAGTGGTGAACGCTATGAATCAGATGAAATTGGGTAATTTTCACTTAAATGCTTCAATTTTTGCTAACCTGGTAAATTTCTTCCATCCAACCGTAAAGCTCTTCATCGGTTTTACACGCCACCAGGTACGATTTTTCTTTCGTCGCAATCTCAAAACAATATTCCTTATGCTCGGTTCGTTCAACTTTCTCAACCTCTTTCAGGAAAATTAATGCAAGCGCCTGATATGTGTTCTAAATGAAAAAATTAATTAATCTATCAACACCAATTGATGTAAATTAAACTAAGGGATTTTCTTGGGTTTTATTGTCTTTTTTTACCTCATTGCGGTGGAATGTTAGGGTAGATTCTCGTAATAGGAGCCATCGTTTACCCCATATAAAGCTTCTAAAACCATCTTCTTTCACCTGAGCATAACCTCGCTTTACGACATATGACGATGCCATTTATCCACTGATCCCCTTAATAAAAAAGATTTCAAAATGTAAATTAGCGAATTGCGTTCACAAACCGAACAAAAAAAATACTTTATTATAGCGTCTTCGGGATAGATTAAATATATGAGTTAATTAGAGGTAATAAATGGAATGAAATCTGACTTTTATCGTAAGGAAATTGTTAACGTTGAATATGCTGTTGCACAAACATTTGACGGATCCTAACACAAAAGTTTTCTTTTTCTGATCCTATCTAACTGTATTAAGATCCATGATGATATGATCCATTTCTGTTTCAATATTTCTAATTCTTTGAAATGCGTCTATCTTTTTCTTTTGCGACCGGCAGTTCTTTGATTTCTGTTCTATGCGTGGAGTATCTGCCACAAACCCTTCCACTTTCACACAATCAGATCGGTCCAAAATTTCGTCGTCCCATGGGTTAACGACATCCACGACATCTTGAAGTCTTGGTGGAACAGTGATGTTAAAAAACCGTTTGTTGTTTCCCTGTACTCGCTTTCTTTCCAATATTCGAGATTGAATATCCTTGTTGTCCGTGACAGATGTTGGAGATGACATCAGGAATACATTTTGGGAAAATTTTGGTGTCGAAAGTGATGGGACTGGGTTTAACCAATGCAATTGTGATGCCTCGACTGCTTTTTGTCTTGCGATAGAAATTTGTGCTGGTTTTTGAGTTTTGTACTCTGATAAATCAAACTCTTCATCATGGTTGTCTGTGGTTGAGCTATTATCAGTCTTGCAGCTGTCGTAAACATGTGCGATGAGATTTTCTTCGGAATTGGAACGATCATTGTAAAACTCTGTAATGTCTTCAATGCTTGTTTCCTTCTTGACTATGTCATCCTCTGAAATTTCGCAATTGCTGTTTTTTTGTTGAATAAGTGTATTTTCTACGATATTTTCTAATCGTGCTGCGTTTTCTGTAAAATATATTTTGGTTTGTAAGTATGTACCGGAGTTGAAACAAAGATACCATCAAAATAGTTTATCATGTCAGCAAAAGTGCCAGAAATTAATTCATTAGCATTGGAAATCATAAGACCCGCATCGCGGATGTTTGAACGAGTTTCAATCAACCACTTTTCCCTGAAATTAGAATCATCTATCGGCATTTCACTATTTACTCGCTAGATGATTATTTTTTATTCGACTGAGACGTTTTTTAATATTATATGCTCGAATTTACCAGAGAGCTTTCTATTAATTGTAAATTGGATTGTATTCGTTTAATTTTTTTCTGCGACTCCAACAGATTAAAATTTGTTGATGACATCTAAAAGATTTTAAATGTATCTGATTTTGAAAAGCTTAAAGAAATTACTGTATATTAATCCTGATTCACAACACGATCGGCAAAATCAATATTATAAATCATTTGACTGTTATCAGATTCCAAATTCGCAAATTTGATGAACAAAAAAATCTCAATAAACTTTTTACAAAAACACTTTATTCTCAATAAAAACGAAAATACAAAACCCGATTTTCAGATTCATTCTTTGACAACTCTTCCCACAATCGAGCAAGAGTTATAGAAAGTTTTCGTCAATGCGCACTCTTCCAATCCTTCCATAACCATTAAATCATACTCTTCGCCAGCAATTCCATAGGTTCGTGATAATAATGGTTTTAGACTTGAGAATAGTGATATTAGATTAATGTTTTGCAGTTCTCCGAGTTTGCCATCCCACCCGATCTGAATTATTAACACATGATTTTTGTGAGTTTTTCGTGAAGAGTATTTGGTTTACTTACAGGGAATGATCGCACTTCTTGGTTTACTACGTCAATGTCCATTTCGGCAAACATTTTAGGAAACTTGGATGCTGGTTTTAAGTCACATTACTCCGTCAATTACCACTTTAAAATAACATCTCGAATCATACCTATATTTATGTCGATTCCTCTTCGCTCCATACTCTTCACCACTGTTAAAAAAAATAAAACTTTCAAAACCCCGGCTTCAAAAATACTTCGAAAATTCAAATCTATACCTCCACTCCACAATAAATCCCACTTTGGTGGATGAAACTCGTTAGATCCTGTTTCAACAACCTTTAAAAATTTACAGATTAGCACATTTAATGTATTTGCACAACCACGCAAAATGATTCTTACCTCGACCAATTCAATATAACCACCGGGTTTAACTATTCTTTTCAACTCTGAGATTACATGATTCCATTTCCGTTTGGGTATAGAGAAAGATAAAAGTCTTTGATAAACGGCATCGAACGTATTATCAGCGTCTGCCAAAAAAAGAGATCTGAGTGTTAAAATTTTGCCTAGTAATTACTCCAAAGAAATCATTACATGGTAATCGTGATAAAACGTCCGCACGAAACAGTTTCATGTTATCTGTGGGTTCAATATCTCGGAAATTGGCAGCAATGTCCTGTCAAGGTGTTATACCGTTATTTTAGAATAAACGGATGAAGTCAATCTTTGTGAAACGTACAATTCCGTGAATTTCAGCGTTTGGATATTTTAGAGCAACTTCTTTGACCCAAGTTCCTGATCCACATCCCACATCAAGAATTTTCGCTTTCCCATTCAACAACATTTCTTCTATAGGCATTTCAAACAATCTGATCATAAAAAAACCATCCCCGTTAGAATAAAAAATCACAATCCAAGATCTCTCAAAAACTCAAACCTTCCAAAACAATGACTATACAACAAATGCTGCAACTTATAATACTCACTCTCCTCCAACTTCTCCGGCAACTCAAATCCCGGATCCCTACACGGCGAATGAAACCCATTCTTATCAACAACCTTTAAATCACCACGATCCGTAACCGCCGCAATAAACTTTTCAATCGGTACAACTTCATACCCAAACTCTGAATCTCTAATCGTAGTTTCCGAAACCGCCACAGACTCCATCGACGCATTCGGTAAATTCGTCCATAAATGTCTCGTTATGGGATTATACGCTAATTCGGGGATTTTCAGTAATTCTTGCGAAGGTAATGTGGAATTTGAGTAGATTGATTTGGATGTTTGGTCGGGTGTTTTGTCTAGTCGACTTAAGTCTATCGTAGTGACGCTCGAGTCGGCATGGCGGTGGTGGTAAATGTCGTGTGGGATGGAGGGCGTTGGTTGTCTCACGATTGAGAATGGAGGAAGGTGGGGAAGAGTGTAGGGATCTTCGGGTCCGTCAGAAGTTGTATTGCAACATAGAGCGTTTCCCATTAATTTTAATTTTGGTTAATGGTTTGTGTGGAAACGTTAAACGGAGAAGGGGAATGAACGGAAAAAAAAAAGTGGTGGAAAGGGCTAATTATGCCGTGTCACGAGAAAATTTGAATATTGTCCGGAGATTTAAGGTTCATTTGGTATATCATCAACGCAAAATATTATAATTTTCAACTTGTACGAAGATTCTTGTTGATTTTGCAAATTTTGGGAGAATTTGGACACGATGGGAGCTCATTTATCGGGGATCTGGAGCATCGTCTTTTCAAGAGATAAATCACATTTTCAGAGTTTTGTCCTTGCTTGAATACTGTAAACGGAAAATGCACGATGAAATAATGGTGGCATGTTTCCGGTATTTTGTGGATCTGGATCGACACAAAAAAAAACACATACACAAACAACACTTTTAAGAGATACGACAAAATACATGAAATGAAAATGCAAAACGATAAGAAGCAAAAGGAAACCACAAAAAATCTCACACTCAAAATTTCCCAAAATGCAATGGAAGTTCAGTAATATTGCCAAGCTGAGGTATTCCCGCAGAAAGTCCCAAACTCGCATCATTTCTCAACCTCGACAATATCTGCATTCCAAACGACGCAACCCACCCCGATAACTCTTCCGCCGATTCAATCGGACTATCATCCCACTCAATATCATCCATCACAAACGATTCGCCCTTCCACTCTCCAACAACCTTTGCTTTAAACTTTTCACCAACGAGAATCCCATTCAACGTTGCGTCCAGATCTATCGACGTGATATTAAGTATCAAAATATCTTCCCCTTTAATTTCTATCGCAACGGTATCTTTCTCAGCTGACTCCGCGGCATGTTCAATCACTTCATTCGCATCTTTCAACACACCAGAAACCAACCCTTGCGCATCTTTCAATTCAATATGATGACTTTGATCCGCCAAAACCGCACCATAATTCATCGTTTGGGCTTTCGCAAACACAGCCGAAGTCGCATTCGTCGCCAAACTGACTTTCTTTTGGATTTCATTTAAAGTCGTTTGTATGAATTTACTTACAACTGAAACTAACGGTTTCAAAGTTTCTTGCTCCAAATGCGCATGTAGCCGGAACTCGATTCGTTTTAGTAAATCCACTACATCTATATCAGTAGATCCTTCCGTAACCAACGTCTCTGCAATTACTTCATATGCAAATAAATCAAAAAAGTTTCTCATATACGTCCATTTTATCCTCGGCGTCGAAGTAAATAACCCCGCACAAACCGCGGTAACAGAAGTTTTCAACCCTTTTAAATCAATCGTTCCGGCGATGACAATTTGCTGTTTCGTATCTGTTAAATGCATTTCAAGTATCGCATCGTCATGTTTCCCCGCCTTCGATCCCGGTGTAGATTCTGGTCCTTTTACGACTAACGGACCTAACGAAAAACTAGTAATTGTTCCGCGCGCGATCACCCCACTACTAGATAAATGCAACAAAGCTGACGTTTTTCTTCCAATAGTTTTCCATTCTGCTTGGATACTTACGCCTTCTTCATATACTTTACTCCCAATCTGCGTCTTCTCAAAACAAATATGAAGGGTAGCGGTTTCCAACACCAAATAATCTTTCGAAATCGTTTCCAATTCATACGAATCCGACGGACCATCCACAAATTCAGTGGTTTTGTTAAACTTCCCGCTGGCGAGTTGTAAAGCGAACCCAATAACATCTTTTAAAGGTAGTTTCTCAACGTGACCAGAAATCATTTGTTTGGAAGGATCCGCGATCCCGATTTCGGTTGCGACTTTCATTACCGTTGAACCAATTTTCAGGTCTCCCGCGATACCGATGGATTTCGGTAACCCCGTTGACGCCAACACGACGTAATCAACATCTAATTGTAACAACACATCATGAATAACTAGATTTTTTATACCGAATGGGGAAGTCCAGTGGGAGGCGATTAAGGATCCGATAGCTTTTGCGCCGGATTTAGAGGCGGAGAACGTATTTTTGAAGACGAGAGTGTCGTTTGATTTTGGGTGCTGCAGTTCGATACCGCATTTTAGTTTCATGATCGGGGTTTTTGTTGCCTTGACTATTATTTCTTCGGATGGACCGGCTTTAATTATTTCTGAAAACTCGATATTCTGTGAAATGAGAAAAAAATTAAGAGAGTTGGTACGAAATGGGATTGAAATGTTATATGTTGGGGTTTTTTTACCGATTCGTCTTCGGGGAGAATTATTTTAATTAACGTTTTATTTCCATCAAAATCTAACGCAAAGTTGACTTTTTCCTGTTGTTTACGGAATAATTTTCCCAATAACGCTGGTTTTTCAGCGACACCGTACAACTGAATCCCTACACATTTTTTAAAAAAAACAAAACAATATTAAACCATAAAAAATCTTTAATAAATCTTACAATCCCTCTGAACTATTTACCTCTTTTTATCGGATACATCTCCCCTTCCACACCTTTAAAATCCACCGTCGCAGCCGTAAACACCACATCCTTCAAATTCCAATTCATACTACTATCTCCCATAGTCGGTACAAACTGCGCCAACTTTACACCCTCCTTCTTTCCAACTTTCCCATTCATATACCACTGCACTTCTCCATCCGATTTAAAAAACGACTCATCAACTATAAACGATGGTATCTGTTTCTGGAACATCCCGAATAAAGAAGTGTTGGTATCGGGTGTTGAATCTTGCAGATCTTCTTCATCGTCGCTATCAACATCTTTCACGTTGAGGTTTGGTGGTGGGATATGGTTATCTGAATCCTGGTTCGGTATGGTGTTCCAAGATCCGTCCCAGATTTGAACGTCAACAGGAATATCAGAAACTTTTCCAACCGACACAACTCCATCAACCAAAAACCACGATTCTAGATTATTATTACCTCCATTCTGCAAATTCGCCAAATTCCCGGAAATGAATTTCAAACCGGCTGATTTTAAGATTGTGTGGTCGTTGAGTTTTAGATTATCTAACGGTGCTTTTAATGTATACTCGAATTTCGGAGAATTTGAAGAATCCGAGGGGTGAGAAATTGTGCCTTTGAATTGGAGTTCGCGAAGGGATTTACTTTTGGGTGGGAGGAGATGGGATAAGATTTTGTGGAGGTTTTTGGAGGGTGAGAGGGTGAATGATGTAGTGTATTCGTGTGTTGAATCTGTGGATTTTAGCCTTCGGAAATTTTAGCGTAAAATTAAGAGATTTGACCGGAATTTTAAAAACTTACAGTTCAATCTGGATGTTGTTAATATTAACATCACCAAGAATTGCGATACTACTAGAATTATCGGCGGGAGACACCGTTTCCAAGAACTCAGAAAATTGAATCGACGAAACCGAATTAGCGAACGAACTTGTATTCAAATCGGGAACTGATTGTATAACAGGTTGCTTCATCTGTTTCTTTGCTTCATTCTTACTGGAAAAAATAAACTCATTTGGGAACTTTTGTTGAAGAATTGCGAATAGCGGCATTGCAGAATTTTTGACAGCTGGGTGTGTGGCCACACACATGAACACATGTGTGTTGTTACGAATCCAAGGACAGCTTTTGCGATCAGTAAACAGGATTATAACAGATCATAACAGCAAAATATACAAAAAACCACGTTCGAATAATTTATTTATTTCTTTCCAAGTTTCTTTAACTTCCTCTCCAACTCTCGCACATTTTCAACCTCCGCTTCCATCCCCAAATGTTCATACACAACAATCAACAACTTATACACACTCTGTAACTGCTCTCTCTCACGTTCACTCGGATTATTTACATCCATTCCTGAAAAAAACCCCCATTCCATTCCAAATTAAAAAATCAACCACAAAAAATCGAAAACTTTTAAAAATCAAATAAACTCACCATCTAAAACATCCCGTAAACAATCCGCCGCAACTTCCAACTCAAATAAATCCTTCCCACTTCCATCACCTCCATCCACCCTTCTATCATCTCCACCTCCTCCCTCCAAAAACACGGTAACCAAACACTCTGCATACTCAATCCTCACTTCCCTCCCTTCCTCTCCACCACACCCATCCATTCCACCACAACACAACTCTTCAACTAAAACTTCATAAACCTTCAAACACTCTTTAAAATTCTCAAAATTTTTTAAAATTTTCGTGTATTGGTGGAGTCCGCGTAAATAGCCGGACTTGTAGTTGTGTTTCAACGAGGTGGAGATTGTGGAGGTAATGTGTGGGAGTGCGGAGACGTAGTTTGAGTTATCCTAATGGACAGATTTGAAATGGTTGGAATTAAAGGAAGAAAGGAAGGTTGGGGGGTGGTTACCAGGTATAATTGTGATAATTCGATACGAATGATTATACTCTCAAGTCCATGTGCCGTGTTTAATTCGTTAATCAACACCTTACAAAGAAACCTCGCGTGAGAAAATGAAAAAAAAAAAAGAATATGAATATGAATATATATTTTACCGCTTCACTTTTTTTCGTCTCCGATTCTGAGGTTTGTGAATTTAATTGTTCTTTCTTTTTGACCGAAACCGGGAATTTGTGATTGATTTCTTCAATATATCGGTTTTTAGTTTCGTTATCCAAATTCAGCTAAAAACAAACACAACCCGATAATAAAAAACTATAAACACATGAACATGAAAAAAACAAATACCAAATCCAAAAACTCGAGGTACGCCCAAACACGATCTTTTTCCGAACACTCTTCTTTCTTCATTTCACATACCGAAACGACGCAATGTGTTTTCAACGCTTTCGACCCTTAACGAAAAAGAAATCAATTTAAAAAAGAAAAATATTTATAGACCTGTTTTACGCTTACCGTAAACATCCCAAACTTTCGCTTCAGTTGATTTACATACGCCACGTAAACAATACTCATTACTCGAATTCAACATCGCTGAAAAATTAAAAATTTCCTCAACAACCAATTTCGGGTGCGTTCCCTACAAAGAAATGTAAAAAAAAAAAATTGAAAAATTGAAAAATTTCTGCTCATTCAAATAAACTTTACGGATTTTAAACAATCATCAATCATCCATGATTTTACGTTAACGATTTGTTTCAATTGTTCAATATTCGTTGTCGATAGTGACGAAATTGTGTATACTAGTGCAGATAACGTCCGTGTCGTCCGATACGCCGGTGAAACTTTATACAACCAACTACACAAAAAACAAGAAAACATTACATACCCTCTCCGATAAAATAAAAACTCCCAGGTCTCAAAACTCCCCAGGTTCTCACTCACGATAAACAATAAAGAAAACACTCTAAATTCTTATCCCGACTCTTCTCAACTCCCATCTCCAAATACTTCACAGCTTCATCCAAACTCATTTTCTTATCATCTTCGCTAATTTCACCTTGTCGAAGTTCATCCCACGTACATAAAAACATCGCGCGATTTAAACACGCGTAAACTTGCATATACAAATCGGTTTCTGAAGCGGCACCCGAATACAAATTGAAAAATAAATCTAGGTGGTATTCCGCGACTCTTTTTAAATCTTGTATTGAATCGGAATTTTGTGAGGGGGAGTGGAAGTAAGAATCTTGGAGTTGGAAGGAGACGGGGAGAGATGGGAAGAGGGTTATTGAAAGGTATATTGCGTAGTGTAGTTTTGATTGGATGCGGGGTGGAAGGATTGAACGTTTTTTTAAGAGTGTAGAAAGGATTTCGAATGATTCGGGTGTTATTGCTGACGGGTGATCTAGAAATCGTTTTTTTTTAGTAAATTAGAGTTGAAACAAATGTGAAAGTTCACGATGAAGGATGTAGACTTTACATTCCAGATCAAACACAAGAGTATCCAAGAAATCCCCAAGATTCCTTTCCATAAACAATAAATTAAATTCCTGCAACTCCGTATCAAAATCAACCACCGCCGTGCCCATACTAACATCCACGTCAGAGTCGTCGTCGATCCATGATTTGAAAGCATTGAAGAGGTTAAGGAGGTCGGAGTGGTTGATTTTTCTGTATTTTAGGTAGAGGTCGCGGAGGTAAATTCCGAAAGGAGAGTTGCGGGGGTATTGTTGGATTATTTCTTCGCCATCGCGGAACTCGGTGACCTATACAAAGTTCATGGGTTGTATTGTTAGTGGAAGGAGGAGTAGAAGGAGTAGAGGGGATGTACAGCCAGATCCGAGAATTTCAGAGAAGAAATGCGATTTGAGATGTTTTCAAACAAGTTCGAGAAGAGCACAAAGTCGAGGGAAGCGAGAGTGTCTTGGTAAGAGAGGGAGTCGATGGGAAAGTGCTCGTAGAAGAGGCCCGGAGAAGAGTGTGGCTGGACTGAGAAGCCCGAGCACAGGCTGAACGGACTCAGCTGCGCGTCTTGCATACAAGCCACCAGAAATAGCAGGCCGTCGAATCCATATTTGGCCATTCTACTGCAATAATGGCTTGTGCCTCAGCCCTCGTGTTCCTTCATCTGTGGCGAGAATCCTTCTGATCGCAGTTGCTAAAATGTTCTTGTGATTTATACTCTCTCTATCAGATTGACCACTAGTGAGTGTGCTGATCTGCAACATTGCTTTCTTCCGATTATCCCCATTTTCATTTATCCTCTCCACTCCCTTTTGCTACTCGAATGTTCTTTCCGAGAAAAGTTAACGTTGTTTAGTAAAAATCTATGTATCAGTTCTTCTCTATCGTTACTTTGTCACCATCAGAATTTTGAAACTTCAGTCAGTCAAACCAACTCAATTTCTCAACAGGAGACATGCGGTGAAGGGTATTGATTGTAATGCAGTGATGTTCTGATCACAATTGCTGCGTAGATCTTGTTGTTGATATTTGGTAATGATGTCGCCACTATATCAGTGATCATGATTTTGTATTTAATTTATTGAAAGCTTAATTATAAGAATTGGAAATATCGGATCCAACGTCTAAAACATGTTCACATTGTTAATCGGAGCGAGTTGCTTATCATCTTATTAATTTTTCGCATTAAACTAGTCCCATATCGTAAATAAGCAGCCTTCTATTCGTTATTTGATTTATTCGATTATTTTGGTTTGCCGCAACTTGGTCTGGAACGAAAGGGATCTTTCAATCGATGACATCTTGCCGTAACTCCCTTCACTAATTGAAACATCCTGAAGCAGCGTGAATTTAAATTAGTTCAATTCTGCCAGATATTTAATCGAGAAGTATATCACTGTACGAGATGGGCAGTACCGAGAAAATTTCAAGTTACACAAAGCATTGAAAAACGAAAAAAGGGATTTCAAACCGTCTCCCCTTTCAACTCGTTTTTTTATTCCCTCGTATTCTTCTCTTTCTTTAATTTGTTTCTTTTCAACTCCACGAAGCTTCTTTTTACATTAATCTTCTATATCGTTGAACTCTTCTGTATTTCTAATTTACTCCTTTTTGGGCTATACTCTGCTGTTTTTTGTTAAATCAAAAACAACGTTATCCCAAAAACGAATCATATACCGATTAAAAAAAAAGATCGCTTTTAGAACAAAATGTGGGGATTCTTTAAAAAGAAAAAAGACAAATCAGCACTTCCGCAAGAACAACCATGGCGACCTCCCACGCTAGACCCAGGACGAATTCCCGAACGGACCGGTTCAAAAGCTCCCACTTCCGAGCCTCAACCTCGAAAAAGTTTTCACAGCACCCATGAACCGAAAAGCAAATTAGACCCCGGAACGAATTTGGAGTGGAGTCACGGAGATGAGTTACAATCTAGCAGTTCTAATAAATCCCGAGAAAGTAAATCGACCGACCGAAATTCGAGAAATGCGAAACCGTCGCAAACGGCGAAAAATACGAAACCGGGTGAATCGTCGTTGTTGGATGATATATTTTCTGATTTGGAGTTACGGATGATTTCGGAATCGTTTTTAAATGAAGACCCATATTCACAGACGACGAAGAATACGCAACAGAATACAGTAGAAGCAGTAGAAGGTAAATACGATAGATGCTTGATTTTTTCCTCGTTATGTTTTTAAATTTTATCTTCTTAATTTTATTTTAATAGAAGCGAAGACGATAAAATCATACAAACTCGAACCATCCTCAATGCCGAAACCAAAAAAATCAAATTCAGTATCCCGACTCTCACTGCAAAAAATGAAACGAAATTCACAAACCGTCGAAATACCAGCATCAAATTCACTAACCGAAACAAAGAACCGACTAGCAGAAAGAATGAACTCACATCGACCGTCGTCGCCAAAACTCGGTATCATTACTCCACCTTTAGAACGGGGAGTTCACCCCTCTACCTCAATTTTCACTACCAGAACCGCATCCCGATCATCACTGGTTTCTACACCCACATCAGGTCGAGCCAAAGTAATCGACGAATCCGAATCCGGAACCGAAAGCGAATCGGATGCCAGCGACGACGACGATACAACCGCAGTCCCAACTTCCGCGGCACAATTACAACGCCAAACCAGCGGCAAACGAAGCCGAACGCAAACTCCCCAACCATTTAATGCAACCAGCGGAATTTTCAAGCACACTAATTCCTCACAACCGAATTTCCCAACACATATGCCGTTCCCAGCCCAATTATACAGCGCAACACCATACGGACACCCGGAAACCCCACCACCTAATAACGCAACCGAACACTTATTATCGAAATTCAAAGGCAGTCCGAGTAACTCACCCAAAAGCAATGACGGAACAGTATACAATTCCTCACCGCGCAGTATAACCCGACAAAAATCATCAGATTTCCCACGAACTGGCGACACAAAGAAAAATAGCGCGAGTACGTCAGAGTCAACGTTAAACGACGATGACGAGCCACTATCGAATATCATTTCCAGACCACCCGTGGATGAGATATTACCGGGGAAGAATGTTATTGCGAGTCGCGAGAAATCAGTGAAACGGTCGAATTCTAGTCCGAGTTTGTATTTGAATACTTCTGCAAGTGTTGGCGGTCCTGGGTCAGTTTCTGGGGCGAATGGAGTGCAGGCAATGAACCCCATGATGGCGTATCAACTCCAACAACAACAATTATTGAGTTATTATACGATGCAAATGCAGAATCCGCAGGTGTACCAAATGATGTTGCAGCAACAAATGATGCAACAACCGCATTTGCAGCAGCAGCTGCAGCAAGGGATGATGCCGGGAGTTGGAACGGGGAGTACATATGCGCAGAGAATGTCGCCGAGTCCGAGTCCGACGGTAAATCAGAGCGCGTTTTTCCATCCGCATTTACAGGGTGGGTATGCGAAGAGTGAGTATGGCGGACGGAATCCGGAAAGGAGTAAGAGTTCTGCTAGTGTTGCGGGGAGTGTGAGGAGTATGAGGAGTTCCAAGTCTGTGAGGAAGTGAAGGAGTTGAGGGTGAAAGAGGGTTTACTTTTAAGTTGGTTGTTTTGTCATTTTTTTATTTAATCATATTCATTTTTTGTGTGATTTTTTTTTTTATATTTGGACTTTTCTTTTTTTTTTTTGATTCGAAAACAATTGAGATAGATTTTCTTAGATCTCATTATAAACTAACGTTGTTTTTTTTTGTGCGATTTTTCTATATAATTAAAAATAGGAAAAAAATAAATATAAAAATAGGATAAAATACTTAATCTTACTCATTTGTATTCAAATGTGCTTTTCGAATGTAAGTTATAAACGAAATTTCTATTTATTCGGAAAAAAATAAGAAAAAACGACGGATATAAAATCGAGGAGGGATTGAAGCATAAAAAATAGATTCTTAGAAGTTTACTGAAAGATCTAAATTTGTATCCATAGTGAATATTAATTCAAAATGAGAGAGAAAACCGAACAAATCCAACTTTTAAATCGAAGAAACACCAAACACTTTAGTTATTTTGCTCTGGCTTCCAGACCCCACGACTTCCCCAACAATTTCCTCACCATGCCATGCATATAGCAACGAACCGCCGTAATGACAACACCAAATAGTTTTATTGTTGTAAACATCATTCACGCAGAGCCGCGACACTTTCGCATCATGGGGCACAACAATATCCCCGCCAAGAAAAACCGGCCACTTTCGCATTCGAATAATAAATATAACGTTATTGAGTAGTACTCTTAGCCACGTCCGCGATTTCATCACTAGCGATGATCGCCGACCTCGGTCGTTCAACAATCGAATCGCACTTGATACCAAATACAGTGACTTTCCCTCGTTTCTTCCAAAACACATATAAAACTGCGGAATTCGTAATCGAGAGAACCCGAATGACATAATATCGGTTACTTTAATTATCGCAGAACTGTGTGGGGTGAAAATGTTAAGCAGCTCGACTACGAACAAGACATAAAGCAACGTTTGCAGCACTCCTTCATGTATCTCAAATTTAAAGTTAGGAAAGGGGTATTTCAAGAGAAAGAAAAACACAGCTACAGTGTCAATCTGCGAAAATAACGAAATCGGCAAAAGAAACGCAGATACCCAATAGCTCCACGCAAAGGGAGTCAATGATAACGGCGTAAAGCATAAATATAAACCAAATGCTATGGTAAGGGGGAGAAACGAGAACATTTTTTTAAATAGGTTTCCGTACTTTTCATTATATGCAACCCAATCGATGTTCCCAATATTCTCATTCGACAAATCAGAATCAAATGCCGTCATGATACTGAACGCGCTTATTCCTTTAAGCCAAGAGGGCAGTCTAGAATTGCATAAGACGATTAGCTCGATAAGTATTGACATGGTGAGCAAAAAAAGTCCCGAAGCCAGACGATACAAGCCGTGAAGATGAAACGATGTGATGGTGACGGGATTGTTGATAAGTAGCGAGTCAGAATCGATTTCCGAGTGGAGTTCGCATACCACAGGAGTATTACCAATATTCACACACACTTTCACAGACGGGACGGAGAGGTAAATACCGCCAAAATTGACGTTTCCAAAAGTATCTATATGAGAAGAAAAACTACTCAACGAATAGCTGCTTCCACAATTTCCCAAAACCGGAAGAGAAACAAATCTCAACTTTGAATTTTTCTTAAACACGGTTGCGATAACGTTCACAGCATTTGAAAGAAACTTCTCGCGATCAGACTCTACCGAGCAAGCTGCAACTTTGATAATTTCCAGCATTCTTATGTGAGATTCGCGCGGATCGCCTTCTGTCCACACGTAACCGATCTTTTCGCACATTTCACGATAGTACTCAGCATTTTCAATCTCTAGCAATTTTTTCCTGATAATAATTGGTTCACCGGTTCGAGCGCGGACATACAGAATTTCTCGGGCAAGATAATCTTCTTGAAGTACCCATAGTCTGAAACGTCTGGTTCGAAATCCTGCGGAATTGACAATCTGAGAATTGAACCGTTTTTCAAAAACTTCACGTCCATATTTCTCAAAATTTTCTGTGTTGCTGGTCCATAATGCATTCTCCAGCCAATCTGCTTCTTCGTCTTCCAATAACGCAACGACAATTTCCGCCTCCGAATACACCTGTTGGAACAAGTCGAGTCGTGGCCCACGTACAGTTGGATCCGCCGAAAATAGATCAACCCAGATTGGTGGTCGACTTTTCATCTTTAAAAACGTTGCCCATGAATCGGCAACTGAGGTGAATTGTGCTTCGTCGAGAATCCAATTCTCCTTGACGTCGTTTATTGGTACAGGCCAGGTGACGAAATTGCAGGGTTTTGGAGATACTTTTCCCCAGACGTGAGAGAGAGCCCAGAATCTGGTGGTTTTGGAGACGTCGTCGTCGGGTAATATGAGGTTGGACATTTGAATTCAACAGCCTTTCTTCGAATTCAACTGCTGCCTAATATAACTGTGATATTACCGCACGAAAGATGTATTTATTGTGATTAGGATTAGTATTTAATTTATATTGGAATATCTGTCACAACGGGCTGCCTCATGAGAATTATCTTCGCAAACATCGAACCACTTCTGAAAATACGCAATTTGGATGTTTTTCTTAATCACAACCAAAATATACTGTACACTAAATTAATGAATGGGACATTGAGACAGTTTTTCCAAGCCCACCTTTTTGAATTCCAGATCAAGAAACAGAACGGCATCGAAAGTAATCGCGAAACTATTAAAAAAAAACAAAAAAGCAACGATAAATTACAACTAACCTAATTAAACCTAATTTGGTTAAACACTCGTGGGAACTCCATCAGAGTGCAGTTAAAAATTGTCAAACGCGTAAAAAAATTCTTGTCATGTTTCCTTAAAATTTGCGTGATCACAACGAACGATTCGTTTTTCCATCCGGAATTGTTCCACGAGCTGCAATTATTTAATCAGTATCACTGAAATGTTTGCCGATACCCTATACTTTCAAAGTGAAGTGAATAAGCGCAAGAACGGTTCTATCATTTGCTTCAGACTACGTATGGATGGTTGGCGTTGTGAGTTTAATTTTATTCAGTGTTTTAAATATAAATGCGCGGAGCAGTTGGGTGTAGGATTGCGAAGTATTGGTAGCGAATGATCACCAGAATTGAACCACGTAGGTTAAAGTTTGTATTTTATTTTCTTTGTGTGAGGGTAAGGAAAACCACACATGTAGCAGAGAACAAAATAAATTGATCGTTCTTCAATGCAACTCTCCAATAATATATTCCAAGATATTTTTCAACAAAAAGAAATAAGTAACGAGCGAATAAAATAATGAGTATGAGTATGCTTTCGCTTCCTTTTACTTCTCGAACGATCTCGTCATGTCGAACAATTTATCCATCGGCTATTAATACCTTAATTAGTTCCTGAATACAATAATATTGGGACTCGTTTTACCTTTGTTACCATTCCGACGACAGCTTCCCACATACCACCCTACGTAAAAGGGTCAATAACCAACTTTCTTCTCCATCGTTTCCGTTGAAATAAATACCTTATCGGGGGCGCTTGGATGCGGGTGAGTTGGTGCCGATGCACGGATCGTTTCGAATTGGGTTCCGAGTTTCACCGATTCCTCCTGTCCGAGTTTCTGTTTCAACTGCGGCATTTGAGTTTGTTCTTCCTCGGATGCATGGCCTGTTGAAAATAAAATCTTCGATTAGAATTGGAAATATTCGAAATAAAAACTTTTTACGTACGGTTGAACTCGGCGATAACTTCCTGGAGTTTCTTTCCGTATCCGTCGTCGTAAACCTTCATCATATCAACCGCTTGCAAATCTTTTCAAAAAATTGAAAATTTAAAAAATAAACAAAATCTAAGCAAAACTTTCCCACTCGAAAAAACGAAATGAAAGTACTTTGTTTAAGTTTCATATGTTCAGCTCGGTTATGTTCCGCGATTTGCCGCCCAGATTCACCAAAGTTGTGCTCAATCGCTGGATAAATAACGACCTGAAACCAATATTAATCAGAATAGTATCTTCAGCCGGTGGTAAAGTGTTTCAACGAGAAACCTCTTCCGCGACAGCGTGGACCGCAAGTTCCTTGATGATGGAATTCGCAATTTTCGATCTTGCGTCAGTGTCGGTTTCGGTGGTGGAAATGAAACGGTGATAGAGATCCTTCACCTGTGGAGATAAAAAATGTTCGGTTAACATAAGAAAATTGAAATAAAACGAATTCGTACATTTTTGTGGTCTCTTGCAATTCTTTATAGCATTAAATTACGAAATACAAAGAAGAAAAAAAATGATTAAGAAAAGACTCTAAAAAAAATAAAACGGAGCGATCTACAAAACATCAAAGGTTTGTTTCTCGGCGTTGTACTGGGACATCATTTTAACAATCGAAGTGAAATAAAAAGTGCGTTTGGTTTGCTTTTGTAGGGCGGGTATAAATAAACGTTGCATAAATTAAAATTCGCTGTGCAGAGTGCAAGCTTTTTATCACCGAGAAAAAAGTGGGAATATTCAAATTACGTAGCTGTAGATTCTAATCGAGAAGCTGCGTCATTGTTAATTTTTGGTTTTTAGTTTAAAATTTTTATTCAGAAATTTCAAACTGCATAGAAGAAAACTTCAACCTGGTTGTAAAATGAATATGAATGAAGGAATGAATAAAATTGAAAACAATGATTTGGGGCGATTTAGGAAAAGAAAAGAGCGTAAATTTTGAAATGAATAGAAGAACCAGAGAAAAAATATGATTCTGAATGTGATCCAAAATAAATTGTACTATTTTTGCACGAAAATGAAATTTCCAACACCCATCTAACCTCCAACTCTCATCAACTTTCTGTAGTTTTCGGCACTGACAGACCCGCCCGCAGCTCTATCTTCTTGCCATGCGTAAAGTAAGGTATCCCCAACGTGACAACACGATAACGATCTATTGTTGTAAAAATCTTGCGAAACGATGTGGGAGATGTAAGCATCATGGGGAACAACAACGTTTCCTTTCACAAACACAGGCCACTTTCCCTTCCTAACGATATACACGAAATTATTCAACAGAGTCCTTGACCACGTTCGAAACTGCATCACCATCGAAGTCCTGCGATCATTCTGGTTAACCAGAAATATAACTGTCAGGAATAAGTAAAGTGTCTTCGCTTCTCCCTTTCTAAAAAATAACAGCAGCTGTGGGATTCGTGATCGCGGAAATATTAATTGAGTAAAGATATGTTCATAAAAAGAGTTGCTGCTGGGAGAGCTGGGCGTCAAGCTGTTGAGAGTTTGCAATCCGTACAACGCGTATAGCAATAAATTCACCAGGATGTGATTCAATTCGAATTTAATGTCGTATACGGTGTATTTTAACAGATATATGAACAACGCGAGAAAGTCAACTTTGAAGAATACCGTCAGCGGGAGAAACAACGCAGAAATCCAAGTGTTCCAAATGAACGGGGAAACAAATACAGCGATACTGACGAGGTACAGAACAAATAATCCGATTAATAGCGTTCGAAATAACGGATTTTGAAGCATTTCAACCATTAGCACGGACCCGCTTCGAAATAGATTGGTAAAATCAAACTTCTTAAAAAAATCTGGAGACAAATCGAATAAATTAACCAGAATCTTAATCGCGTAGCTGAACGGTGAAAATGCTGGTAATGGCGGTATTCTCTTTGCGATAAACACGGTTGATTCGACAACTAACGATATCAACAAAGCGAGGATTCCGTTGAATGTCGAGATTGCAGAGAATAATTTTGAAGCTCTAACAGTGGAAACTGCGTCGATTACGATATACTCCTCACCATTCTCCGCATATGATTCGGTTACGACAGGGTTATGTCCAATATTGCGATTTGAGTCGTACGTCAAGTAAATTCCTCCAAAATTCGAGGATCCAAAGCTATCAATGCCTCCTTTAAACGAACGTAAAGTTTCGGAATCACTGCGAAGGGCTATAACAGGAAGAGAAACGAGATTGGATTTAGACGTGAAATGCTTCTTTGCGATAAGGTTGGCAACGTTTGAAAGAAACATCTCTCGGTCTTCCTCAACTGTGCACTTCGTCTGTTTTATCATCTCCAACATTTTAATATGTGAGTCTCGTGGGTCATTGGTTTTCCAAGTGTATCCGATATCAAAGCAAAGCTTTTGATGATACTCTGGTTGAGTTTCTGCGATTCGATTCGCCAAATAAAAAAGATGAGATCTGGTTACGATAGGCTCGCCGGTATGAGCGTTGACGTACAAGACTTCTGCGGCAAGATAGTCTTCAAGGAACGTCCATAATCTATTCCTGCGAATGTCTAGTCCACCATACCGTAGATTGAGGGAAGTGTATAAAGCAAGGTCGTCCGGTCCGAAATCAGATAAATAGAATTTGGTGGTTGCTGTAAGCCATTCTGCTTCCGTGTACTCCACTAGCGCAATTACGACCTCGGCTTCTGAAAACACCCGGAGAAACGTGTCCATGTTTGGTGTTCGAAATTTCGGGTTTGCAGAGTATAAATCGCCCCAGATAGGCGGTTTTTCCACATTAAGAAATTGAGCCCACCTATCAGTGACCAATCTGAGCCGTTGCTCGCTTAGCATCCACTCAGACTTTGTGTCGTTTATAGGCACCGGCCAAGGCACAACTTCGCTGACCTTTTCAGAAACCTGTCCCCAAACATGCGACAACGCCCAAAACCGAAGGACCTTGTAAATGTCGCTATCTCGCAAGATGAAGCTCCTTTCGATCGCAGAAGAGGAAGTTGAATTAGAGGAAGAGTTTTCCGGTTGAGGTGTGAGTGTAAAAGTCATTGTGCAACGTGTAACAATTAGGCAAATCTTTTGGAGTTTTTTTTCCAGCCACACTAAAGCTACCGTGATTCAGCTGCTTTCAGAAATTAGTAGACATATGATTGTATTTTCATAAGTTCAGATTTATTATTTGGGAATTTGAATAAATTTTCGGTGCATAATATGAAATGCTGCCACAATTAAAAGTAATACAGAACTTGTAATATTTTTCTCCAAATGCTCATAGAAGTTGGATTTATGCTCCAACCACTTTAACCGCATCCAACTCGTACCACTGATTGCTCACTGAGAAATCGAATTTCACCCTGATGGTGTCCGCCGAAACATCTGTTCGCGACAATGTCGGTTTATAGATCCTCGAGACACTCAGAGCACTCGTAGCAGATCCTTGCCACAAAGTTATGTAGGATCCATTCGGATCTCGAGCTTCGATGCTAATCAATGCTCCAGGATAATAAGTTTCGTATAAATGAACTTGCGATATTCTAACTACTTTTTCGATTTTCAGAACTAGAAACTGGGTTGTGCTGGTGTATCGCGAATATGCTGTCCATGCTTCAATATTGTCGGCAAACTTTGGATAGACATTTGGTGCGCCAATAACTTTTTTCGCACTCCAGCTGGAAGAACTGTATTGCGAACTGTACGATTCTACAGAGCTTATCCAGTACTCTCCAGATCCGGCTGATGACGATGATGATCCGCTTGAATTTGAACCCGAACCGTTGGATATGACTACGACAATAACTGCAGTGATTCCCGCGACAAGGAGCAATCCAACGACCACAATAGATATTATAATCGCCATCTTGTTTCTTTGCCAGAAAGTTTGCTTTGGTAGTTCAAATAATGGGATTCCTGATTGATAGTACGGTGAAATTGCGCTTTGGGGTTGTGGAGATACTGGATAATATTGTTGGCTATATTGCTGTGGAGGTGAAATAGGAGAAGAATATTGAAATGAGGGTGATTTGGCTTCCATTGTAAACGCTTGAGCCCCGACAGATGGTATCATGAGGACGTCGGTCGAGGTGGTTGTTTGGTGATGCTGAGCATCTGCTGCAGACGGAGAACCTAGAATTTGAGATGCATGCTTATTATCCGACATTGAAATGTTGTTTTGTTCAGGAGATGAGGTTTTTTTGTCGTAGAGAACGTGGGCTATGTAGTATCTGAAAATTTTAAATTTTGACGAATGTTTTAGATTTGATTTCGGCCTGGATTGAATTATGATGTTCATCACTTGTTTACCAATGTTGATAGTGTTATGTTGGTTATCGTTGTTAAAAAATGATTCGAGTTAATAGCAGGTGCTGAATGTGAAATAATAAATTTGGTATACTTCTTGGATCAAGGGGCCAATAAGACATGTTCAATTATATATATTTTCCAACGTACTGAGGAATACTAAATTCGATCCTATGCCAGCTGTAAGATATGCACGAATTTGCATTGGTGACTTTGCCTACGCCACTTTAACTCGCTGCGCAACAAAAATGAAATAAAGAAGATTTGATTTTCCTCAAGTTTGTCACTAAAATGAGAGCCTCTGCATCCAACCGTTTGTTTCGTGACATTGCTGAATTCTACCGCGACTCGTATCCAGGAATCAAGTTGCATTTTGTCGGTGAAAAATCTGTTTCGTCCAAAGACTGGTGCATCCTCCGTGATAGATTTAAGTGTGGAGTTCGTCATGCAGAAGCTTATGCGTGTTTGGAATTGACGCCGTCCAGTGGACTCTTTGAAGACATACCGTTTCACTTCGAAATTGTAATTCCCCACGATTACCCTTCCGAACCACCACGAATCAGCGTTTCCACGGCAATCAAACACCCGCATGTGTACGGGTCTTGGATTTGTGCTGATATTTTGAACATCTCTCAATCCACTAGCAGACATTACACTGCAGGATATACACCGTAATTGCTGTTTGTTTAGCAATACTTTCATCTTCATCATACTAAAATTCATCTTTCTTCTGGTTTTTTATAAAGTGCTTATACCTTATGTGGCGTTGCTCTTCAGATGCTATCATTTTTCACGAACGAAACGCTTGAAAACGAAGACGGCGGAAACCATCTCAGCCGATTGTCGTGGAATTGGAAATTGAAAGAAATATTAACAATACCGCACTCTAGAAATGATGATGTATTTGAATGCCAGTATTGTGGATATAACGGTTCGAAAATATTGGAAGACACGAAAGAAACAGTTGAACTACGTTATCAAAATCGACATCAAAACAATCAAGAAAGAGCGTCATCTAAAAAATTCCGCAATTTCCGATGGTAACCAAACAAAGGACGGTAATGGTGGTGAAAACCGCAGATCGTGAGAAAGATAAACTGGTTGTTCACATGCTGCTGCTGAAATATGGTTGACGATCGTCGATTCATTACCAACGTCTGCAATTGCAATTGCCGCTGTCGCTCTGCCCGTTTTTCGAGATATTCTAAACGTGAACTCCGATGCTTGTTCACCAAACTTACGCGCGTGGAAACAACTCTTGGATTTGGATTACATGTTGAAAATGAAGGATCACAAGTCTTCACACTATCGGAATTTGAATACATCATCTACGTCGCATTCGATACTCACAAAGTTCGACTTTCCGTTTGGAAGAAACCTTTCGAGTTTTTTCTTCCATACGCGATTTGCAAGGAACACTTTAGTCGATCCTTTACTTGCCTACAAAGAAGCGTCAGGAAACTTGCACAAAATGTGTTAGTTCCGAAATACATGTCGATGGAAGATCTTGAACGACCATTCACTGCGATGACTTTGCTGATTAAAATGATGAACAGCATTGTCGTCTCTCTGTTCAAAGTTGCCAGTTCTCATAACGAGCGACATGTTTTAGTTGCTGCAAGCGAGAAGGCTGTTCAAGTTTACGTTTCAATTCTTCATCTCGTCTTATCACTGATGGAAAGACACGATGAATTTGCCAAAGAAATCGAGGAAAAGGTAGAGAAGTTTGTGGAAACCCCGAATTACAGATTAAAAGAACGTACACCGGACATTGGCGAGTGGTTGATGTACCTGGGATTATCGCAAAAGTCCATGTGGAATCACGACGTTGCCAAGAAACTTATTCCACAGTTTCTTTCGAGAACGGTGATGTGGATGTTGCGCAAGAATGTTGATTCGTTCCCAAACCCAAACGCACTTTATCCTTACATTTATCTTGCCCACTTTGAATCCGAGGGCGGTATCAGACATTCGACTTTCTGACACGTTCAACACTACCCAGACATCGTTGCGCTTGTTGATGTTTCAAGTATTCTTCTTGACAAAAATTCTTCGCCCGACTGAAACTACCACAAACGCTGTAATCTACACCGCCTTTGAACGCAGCCTCGGAAAGCCAAATCCTGAAATACTCACAGGCACATTTAACGCGATCAAAACCATTCAAGCGATCAAAAGTTTTACGACATTCTTCAAATTCGTCGGAGCAGGATATGAAACAGCAAACGAGCAAATGATCTGTACTTTGTTGAAGAACGCGATTTCAAATTCGGAAAAGTTTCAATATCATCGTCTTCCAAGAGAGTTTACAGCAAGAAGACTTTTGGAGTATCGCAATATGCGTGAGAAGGAATTGCGAGGATTGCGGTTTGGTACTGTTGTGGATGATGGGGAAGAATATTGAAGACAACAACGATCCAGACGATTTGGTTGATTAAAATTGAAGGGCTTTTTTGATTTCTGAGAGATGATGGATTCTGTGTAATATTAGGGGTTCTGCTTAATATATATCATCTGGATCCACCTTGAAATTATAGACTTAAAAGCTCGTGCGAATAGTCGTGAATGGGAATGATAATTGATAATTAATTTGAATCACACATTTCAAACTTTTTGGTTATGGCTACCAATATTTCTATTCTTCCAATCCAGTAGAACTCGTGGAGTCCCCAGTTTCTCCACAATAATCCCCACCAAATTTCCCAGTATCACATGTTACAACCCTTAAAATGTCATCAACACGTTCGGTGCAACAATAAACAAGCAATGGAGAAGAAACGCGTTGATTCATACTCCACCACTTCTAAAGCAGTAAAGAAGCCTGAAAAGAACGATGGCAACCCATCCGTCACGTCTTTTTGGGATAACTTCGTCACGGAAACCACTGGAGGTTGGAAAATTCTCCATACACAGAGTTTGCGACTTGAAGAGACCTCGAGTGTGATTACTGCTCCTTTGCCCACGGATATGACCGAACGACGTTCAAGTATATCGAGTCTCGAAACGGTGGTTGAGCGAAAAACCGACACCGATATGAATACACTTCCACGAACCAACGACGCCGCAAATACTGCGACCGGTTTAAAAGTAAACACCAGTAAACTTATCTCTCCAACGATGCTTTACAAATCACACGTCACGCCATCCAAACGAATATCGAAAATTCTTAAAGTTCGAAAATCAATTGTCGTTCCAACTGGGTTTAACGAATATGAAGTTGCAAAGTTAATTCGAAACGATCCTGTTGGGTTTGGATTTGTTGTGATTATCGAGAAAGGGGAGAATGTTAGTCTCGAGTTTGTTGAAAGTGAGCGAAAGGATGGAGGTGACTGGAGCGTTGAAATGACCTGCCTCAAGAATGGAAAACTGGAACCGGGAGTAATGCTGAAGCTTCAAGTATTAAAATCGGAGAATAAGGCAGGGCTGGTTGAGAGTATATTGGAATGTAAACTGCAGATTGAAGAAGGAAAATTTGCATTGGAAATTGAAGAAATACTAATTGCCGCAATATCGGGATATTTGATGTTAGGGGTTGAAGATATTGCTTTCAGAGAAATTAGAAAGAGAGAGTTTGAGAGAAGAAAGAATATGCTGGACTTTTTCTGCAATTTCTGCTTCGGTTGTCTCTTGTAAATTGAGCGATTTTCTATGATATTTTGATCTTGTATGCGTAATAATTATTGAGTGAATGAATGGTACTGTAATTCGAATTGTTGAGTTTTCTTTTGGTGTTCGCTTGTCAAAGGGCCACAATTGCAAAAAACAAGAGGAAGAGTATGGAATTAAATATTCCCGTGATATTAGGATTAGTCTTGATATCTTGTACTATCGTTCTGTTCACTATTTGGAAACTGAAAAAGCGTTCAACTCCTCCTCCAACCCCAAATCATCAATCCAACCTGCTCCCAACCTCTACATCGCTCACTTCTCCCACCACCAGCGCCGCTGCAACCTTCAACAGCAATCTAAGTAAATCAAACAGTCAAGTTTCTCTAACAACAACATACTCTTGGAATGACAATAAATCTCGACAACCTTCTTCGGTTTTTGTAAACACTTCACTCCACCCACCATCAAGTACTCCCTCAGAAACTAATGCAACCAAGCCATTCTTAGAGAGATTTCACACTAAGCTGATCCTGGCACTGTCAAAGATTTTTCACCAACGCAGTCAAAGAAACACGGGTAGTGCTCATCATGACGGTACTGATGCGGAGAGAAAGGGAGTCTATTCTGGTACTTTAATTTAATGTTTATTTTTCTTACCTTTAGATTAACAATTATTCTTGCAAATCAAAAATCAAAAGAGTGGTTTAGATTCTCAGCTCGGCATAGCAGAAGTACCTCTGAGCCTCAAGGATACTCAATGGACAGCACGGGCAGAAAGTCATCATCTATTTCACCGCTTCCTGTGAAAAATACGGGATCTCTTTCCAGTCGAGGGACGATGAGTGGTGCGAATTTCCCCAAACAGAAGAATTTGGAAGTTGGTGTGTTGATCGGGGAAGATACCACAACAACCTATGAGCAATATCAAATTCCCAACGCTTCTAATCAAAGAAATGTGGCATGGTCGGTTGCAAGTTTCTCTTCATCCAGAAAGTCCATGATACGATTTGAAGGGTATGTTTCAATTATTTTGACTGCCATGCAAATATTGAATTTATTATCACAGAATGGAGAGATCCGATTCTCCAAACGATGGTGATTCTTTCAACTCTTCTTATTTCTATCGACCTTTTTCCCACCGAATATCACATGTATCCGACAGAAGACGATCTTCAATTGGCCATCAAAAGCACGTGGAATATAAAAACGATCAACCTCATCATCAACAGCAAAATCAAGAAACGCGATCGAGTCACTTTCGAAGAACCAGCATTAGCAGTCCGACAGAATTATCCACGCAACCCAAGGAGCACCGTCGCCTACGATCTCGTTCCTCAGATGCAGCTTTAGTGAGAACCAGTCTTTCAATCCCTGAATCACGAAGCACAACTCCCCTTCCGTCAGAGCAACTGTTCCCAGAAGAACAGCAATCTATTTTATTACCAACCACGCCAATGACAACATCAGCATCCTCACCGCTGGAAACCCAAACCATCGCCGAAGAAGTACCATCAGCATTAGCATCCGAGCGTCCGGAATCATTCACATCATCCGTATCTTCATTGCAAAATCAAAGTATATACACGCATAATTCCACAACAACGAGTTTACGAACGATATATCCAAACTCTGTGCATTCAACTTCGATGTACATGCAAAGCGTACATATTCCAGGACATCAGCCGTCCCAGCGAACTAATGCTCAGAGCCCTGTTCCGTTTGCTCAAAGTTCGACTAGCACTGGCGGGCGAGTGCACAGGACACCAACGATCGACGGAGCAAGTGTTCATACGGCGTTATCATTCGGTGATTCAACAGCGGACAACATTTCTATGTTCAGTAGGTTTAGCCGTTAAAAAATCGCCTTGAAAAGGAAAATATGTTTGGATTAGATAGAGTGAAACAAAATTTTCACGGATATAGAAAGAAAAACTGTGCTATTATATTTCTTTTTTGTTTAAATTTTTAATATTATCATTTTTTTGTTTTTCGAGGAAAATTTTTTATTTTTATTTTGGATGTGACTTTTTATTATTTGAGAATGTGTATCAAGCAAACTAGAATACATAACACAAAATTATAGGATTCCTTGAAAAATTATTATGTTAAGATCTTATCATGGTTTGTTCCACCACTGGCGGACGTTGGTAAGCAGATGTTTTTGGAGGAGCGCTGTCAATATGAATTGATTTCTTATTTAAAAAAGCGCAATAGCAAATACAAAAGGCAATTTAATAATATCATATCGATGGCTTATTCATTTATTTTTGCCAAAAATCGAAAAAATTTTCAAAAAAGCTCCAAATCTCAATTTTCTGGCTGTGTTCGAATTCAGTGCATTCAAATGCTCCACAACTTCAAGATACACAGGAGCCTCTGTTTCAAGTAGCCTTTTATGAATCTCACAACATTCAACATAACATTTCTTCGCGTTTTCGATATCTCCAGCGCTCTCGTAAAGAAATCCTAGGTCCACGAGTAAATAAGCAACTTCCCTTTTCGCTTTATCCTCGTATTCCAATCTTTTCATCGCCAGTGCTTCCAATATATTATCTTTCGCATCTTTGTAGCGTCCTTGATTCTTTAAAATCGTACCGATTTGTGTGAGAACTTCTGAAATATTCGCATCCGGCTTCGTACCAAAGACATTTCTATAAATTCCGAGACTTTCATAGTACAGTGTCTTCGCCGCATCGAGGTCGCCAAGGTCCTCCTCTACAATTGCAAGCATTTTAACGATTTCCGCAATTTCAATGTGCTGACGAGTTCCGTGTTTGATTTCCTTCAACCGCAGACTTTCAGACAACCATTTCTTCGCCTCTGGATAGTCTTTTACTTTAATTCCAATCATTCCGAGTTCGTAAATAATGGAGATCGTCGTCGGATGTTGTCTCGTACCAAAATTAGTTTCAAATATCGAGAGACTTTCGAGGTATAAGTTCCTAGCTTGGTCATTATCGTTTAAAAGATTGGCAATTCCAGTGAGAATATTCAAAATCTCTGCAACCGTCACGTCTTCCTTGGTCCTTAAAATTTTCTGCTTGATAGAGAGGCACATAAGAAGAAACTTTTTGGCTTCGGCATATTCGCTAAGACTTAATGCGGTTGTCCCCAGGATATGAAATACGCTTGCGAGACTCTCATATTTTGCGCTCCCATAAACGAGCTCGTATTTCGCAAGAGTTTCTTCGCACGATTGCTGTGAGACCTCAACGTTTTCCATAATATTTAAAAGGTGTTTGACGTTTTCGTGGATTCCAACTTCATGGCAATGCATTTCAATTGCATGGTTTTGCAATTCTTTGCAAACTTCGATTGACCCGATAAATCGTGCAAAACTCGCTGCAGTATAACATAACGGCGGTAACTCCCAGCATCCGTTTGCGTACATTCGTAGTTTATTGATATGCGGTAAAAGCATTTTTCCCAATTCCCCATTGTCGGGTGCAAAGATACCGTTTTCCCGTTTGGGAAAGATTTTGGTTATTGTTAATACCGCGATTTCATCGAATGGTTTTTCGGTTAATCCGCGGTGATTTAGTTGTCGTCGAATAATATTTTGGATTGCTCGGTGTATCGAAACAGTTTTACCATCATTGTCGAACGAGATGAGAGATTGGTGTGCGAGAAGTGAGAGAGCCGCTTTAACGTCCGAGGTTATGCCCGCTACAATGAAAAACTCTTTTAGATAGGTTGAAACCGGAATATTTTTATTTGAAACGTATGCGATTGCTCCCAACAACACACAGCTGGCAATCTGTTGGTTTTCTTTGAATTCGTCGAGGGCATTCGCGATTACCGCTTCCAAAGTTTGTTCGTAGTGGAATGATCCAATTGAAAGTTCTCGTTTTTCCCGTTCCTGGTCGTCCGTGGTGATGAGTGAATAATAGGACGAAAATGGTCTTGATGTTGATTTCATAAATGAGCACATTTGTTCAATTTCCGACGGATAACCATCCAAAATTTCCAAAATATCGTTTAATGATTTTAATTCGCTTTCTGATGTCGGGAGATGGGAATGTATTCGATTATTCAAGTATTCGCGGGTTTCTATTTCGTTCCAAACGTTTAATTCCAAACAAAGCATTCGATCAGCACTTTTGAAAATTGGAATCAATTTGGCTATCGAAGGATTCCGGGATTTAATTAGAGTACTTCCAGATATCAAGCAACCGCCCAAACATCTCAATACGAGATCGGTGTTGTCCGTGTTGTCGAGAATGATCAAGTAATTGCGATTCCCCTCCAGCCACTTGAAAACTGCATCTCTCGTAACGGAAAGGTCGTCTGTTGGTAGGTTTAAGAGTTTACTCGTTTCGATGATTGATTGTTGAAAGGTGAAGTCGTTTGCGAAACTGATCCAAAGAAATCGAGTGTACGGTGAGTCTGATTCTCTTAGGTCGGAAACAAATTTTGAAATTAGGGTGGATTTACCGACTCCAGGTGAGCCGAAGATCAAAGCCGAGCTGGGTGTGAGGGAGAAGTGTTTTGAGAGGATTGATAGTATGTCTTTTCGTCCGACAAAGTTGAAGGGCTTCTGATGTTTTTCTATGGAGGTGATAGACGCGAAAAAATCCTCATTTATAACTGGTGCAACGCAAGCGTGTCCGAGAATTTGATTCCGAAAATCCCCGATGATACTGTTTGGAAAGAAATAATTTGCTGATACCTTTTCTTTATTTGGTTCATTTGTTAGCAATTCACAGTTTACAACAGATAAATCTAAAATTCGGATAAAAAATAGGTTTTGACTTTCGACTGCATTGCCGCTTACCCAATTTAAAAAGAAAATTTATTCTTCATTGGGATTGATTTTTTCCCAAGCGAATAAAAATTTCTTGTCGTCATTGTCGTTATGTTACAGTATTCAATAAATAATGTGCTCTAAAAAGAACAAGATTAAAAACTGAACGACAGGTTCTATTTTATCTACTCAACGAATCTTAAATTTTTTGTGGCAAGATAAAAAAAATTTCAACTTACCGCATAATTGTTCCATTGCACCTACACTATGAGTTTGCACTTTCAAAATTTTTTGTTCTTCAGAATTTTCTTTATTTTATTGTATTTTATTTCATTTTTTGGTTTTTGTAACGAGCCGTACATTTTTTTTAAGAAATCTCTTTATAACAACCCAGAGCTATATCAAACATTGATGCAAAAACTGGGGACAATGATTCAAAAGAGAGTAAAAGCCGATGACAAACTTTAACAACAGAAAGAGAAAACGATCATGAGTTAAAAAATGTATTGCAGCGACATGTCCAGCATTTTGCTGGAATTCCTGTGTGGTTTATGTCGATGATTTACATATCGTTACTTCTATTTCATATATATAAGTTGATAACTTGATAAAATTTGTTTATTCCCGTTCAGTGCTAAAAATGAAGCAAACCACTAAAAAAATCATTTATCATTGAAACATTATCCATCGTTTATTTGGAAGACCCACTCCATATCTCTTTATTCTCTTCCAACAAAATCCTCGCAACGTTATTAATATGTGAGAACCGCTTCGGACCCAACTGTATCCCACCATACCACCGCGAAACAACCGCCATACAATTCTTAACATCCATAATCTCCAATAAATGTAGTAATCGTTTTCCAGCAGCAGTTTCACCATCGTCGTCGCAATCTCTTCGTGTGATTGTGTTATTTGAAGCGAGTCGGTATGCTGATATATTGTGTGTTGCTTTTGCTATTGGAAAAATGAGGGTTGAGTACAATGCATGGAGACAATGTTAAAAAGAGGTTTTAGGTACATACCGATCTTTTTTTCTGTTAGGAGTTGTCGCATGACGGTTTTGGTATCTTCAACTGTAAATACCGGGGATATATGTGCTATGAAAACGCTTTTTCTGTCGATTAAAGGCTCTTTGCTGCTGATAACCGGGATTAAACAATGTGAATTATCGAATTTTACGTGGGCTGAATCTGATTCGCCATTAGAATAGTCTAAAACGATCTCACTAGGTGAAGCTAGTGGTTTGGTATCCGGAGGAACATCGTTTACAGAAGACATTGGATGTTTTGAAATGACGTCGGTTAAAAATTCACGAAGAAATTCTACCCAAGAGTACACAATGACATCAGGTTTTAATTCTTGCCATAATTTATCAAATTCGGATGATATTTCAGAAGTGTATTCGAGTATTAGAAAGTCTAAGGGTAGATTATCGGAATGAATCGTATAAAACGGGTGGGAGTTTTCTGGGTAGTCTGAGGGAAATGAAAGCGAGAGAGTGACGGTGAAGGAATCGCTTAAATTGATTTTAATGTTGCAGGAATTTGGGGAAGTTGCGGAGTAATCGTCGGCGTATATTCCTTGCAGTGCTTCTTGTTCTTCATCCATGATGACAATTCAGCCTTCCTGGGCCTTCGAAAAAAAAAAAAGAAAATACATTCACTTGTGGTTAAGACAACGAAGGAATGAGCCAACGAAAGAAATTAGATTCACGCGTACCGGCTTTAATAGCAAACGGAGTATTGACTAATCACAGATCCTTCTTTGTTCTAATCGGCGACCATGGAAAAGACCAAGTTGTTACCCTCCACTTTCTTCTTTCGAAAGCGAGAGTCTCTGCCCGTCCCTCCGTACTCTGGTGTTATAAGAAAGATTTGGGTTTTAGCAGGTACTTTATATTTTTGTTATTTGGTCGAATAAGAAGCTAATTCACTCAAATTCAGTAACAAAAAGAAGAGAATGAATCAAATGAAGAAACAAATTGCCCGTGGAACGAAACAAGTAGACCAAGATGACCCATTTGAACTCTTCGTCTCCTCAACAAACATTCGATACACATACTACAAAGAATCTCACAAAATTCTCGGAAACACTTATGGAATGTGCGTGTTGCAGGACTTTGAAGCAGTTACTCCAAACTTACTCGCTCGAACTATTGAAACCGTTGAAGGTGGAGGAATCGTCGTGCTGCTTTTGAGAACGATGAGTTCGTTGAAACAGGTGTATTCAATGACAATGGATGTACATTCGCGATATCGAACTGAGACGACTGATGATCCGGTTGCGAGATTTAATGAAAGATTTATTTTATCGCTTGGAGACTGTGAGACGTGTCTAGTTGTTGATGATGAGTTAAATGTATTGCCAATCAGTAAAGGAAAGGATGTAAAGTTGTTAACGGCGAAGAAGGATAAGGAGCTTACGCCAGAGCAAGAAGAATTGAAGAAGCTGAAAACTTCTTTGGAAGATACTCAGCCGGTTGGGTCGTTGGTTGGCTGCGCAAAGACGTTGGATCAGGCGAAAGCAATTTTAACGTTTGTCGATGGAATCGCTGATAAATCTCTACGGTCAACTGTGACTTTAACTGCTGCCCGTGGACGAGGAAAATCAGCGGCTTTGGGTATTTCGATTGCAGCTGCGGTAGCTTATGGATATTCGAATATTTTTATTACGTCGCCTTCACCCGAGAATTTAAAGACCTTGTTTGAGTTTATCTTCAAAGGATTCGATGCTTTGGGGTATGAGGAACATATGGATTATGATATTGTGCAATCCACGAACCCGGAATTTCAAAAAGCGGTTGTTCGAGTAAACATCTTTAAAGAGCATCGACAGACCATTCAGGTAAGAAACAGTTGTAGTGCAATTTAGGTAAATTAACTTTCAACTTTTTTTATAGTATATTCAACCGGCAGATCATCACGTATTAGCACAAGCAGAACTGTTGGTAATTGATGAAGCGGCGGCAATTCCACTTCCCATCGTTCGGAATCTCATGGGTCCTTACTTGGTATTTATGGCATCTACAATCAATGGATACGAGGGAACTGGTCGATCCTTATCTCTGAAGCTTATCCAACAACTTCGTGAACAATCTCGAGGGTTTTCAAGTAAATCAGACTCCTCCGACGGAGTTTCAGTCGGACGCGACGGGAAAGAATCGAAACCCAACGCAGACGCAACCAACGTAGGTGGCCGAACACTTCGAGAAATCAAACTAGAAGAACCAATCCGATACGGAAGTGGAGATCCAGTTGAATCGTGGTTGAATAAAATATTGTGTTTAGATTGCTGCACACCGACTACTTCTACGTTGCGCGGAACTGGAACTACGGGATGTCCTGATCCGGCGAAATGCGAATTGTATTATGTTAATCGAGATACGTTGTTTAGCTTTCATCCGGTATCCGAAGCGTTTTTGCAAAAGATGATGTCGTTGTATGTTTCTAGTCATTACAAGAATAGTCCAAATGATTTGCAGTTGATGAGGTATTTCATTCTTCATAAATTTAATATGATTTAATGAAATAATTTTTTTTATCGCTAATAGTGACGCGCCTGCTCATCATTTATTTGTACTATTGCCCCCTATTTCTCAATCTGGGTCATCCACTGTACTCCCTGAACCACTGTGTGTAGTTCAATTGGCAATGGAAGGTTCAATCGCGAAAGGAACAGCCCTCGCGTCGCTTGCTAAGGGAGTCCGGCATGACGGAGACTTGATTCCATGGGTAGTATCACAGCAATTCCAAGACGACGATTTTGCGTCACTGTCTGGAGCGCGAGTCGTTCGAATTGCAACGCACCCAGATTATATTGGAATGGGGTACGGAGGAAGAACGTTGGAGTTGTTGGAACGATACTTTAAAGGTGAGATTCAAGATTTGAGTGAGGATCAGATGGAGGAGGAGTACGAGTTTAAGCGATACACTGACGAAGAGTTGCAGGTTTTTTAAATTGTATTTATTTAGCATTTATGGAAGTGCTAACATGTTTTTGTTTTCAGGATGCGACACTGGAGACTGATGATATCAAAGTTCGGGATCCTTCTACGATGCCACCGCTTTTATTGAAGTTATCCGAAAGAAAATTAAAAGAGTCGTTGCAATGGTTAGGTGTTTCATACGGAATAACACCGCAGCTACAAAAGTTTTGGAAGCGGGGCGGGTATGTCCCTGTTTACGTTCGACAAACGGCGAACGAATTAACTGGAGAACATACGTGTATCATGTTGAAGAGTATAAATTCCACAGTTGGAGATGCAAGTAGTGGGGTGGTGAAAGTTGGAAAGGAGCAGTGGTTGAATGAGTTTGTGTGGGATTTCCGAATGAGGTTTTTAGAGTTGTTGGGGTACTCTACGTTTCAAAAGTTTAGTCCGATGTTGGTGATGAGTATTTTAGAGGCTGCTGGGGGTGTTAGTGGACAGAGTTTGAGTAATGTTGCTAAGAGTCGTAAGTCGAAAATTCAAGGATTCTGTTTTAGCTTTGTTTAAAATTATAATTATTTTTTTTATAGATCCTTTGAGAAGTGGGAAAGATATTGCGGCGTTGTTTTCACCGCATGATTTAAAACGGTTAGATTCATATTCGCAAAACTTGTTAGATTTCCATGTGATTATGGATTTGATACCGAAATTATCAACGTTGTATTTCCTGAACCGACTTGATCCGGGAGAAAACGCGATAATTCCTAGTACGGGACAACCGGCCAAAGCGGTGAAATTATCCGCTGTCCAAGCGGCAATTTTCGTTGGGTGTGGGTTACAGCGAAAGATGTTGGAACAGGTGGCGACAGAGTTGGAGTTACCGCATGCGCAAACCATGGCGTTGTTTGCCAAGAGCGTAAAACGGTGTTCGACGTATTTCGAAGGAGTGGTTGAAAGAGTTGTTGCGAAAGAGATTGATGAGAATGTAAAGAAGAGTGGAAATGGAGAGAGGAGTAAAGGGAAACGAGCGATTGATGATGAAGAAGCATGGGAAGCTAAAGAAGAAAATGGAATGGATCAGGAATTGAGCGAGGCTGGGAATGAAGTTGTGGAGGAGTTGAAGAAGCGACAGAAGAAGATTATTGAAGGGTTGGATTTAAGCAAGTATGTTTTTGGAGAGAGGTGGTATTTGGGTGTATTTGTTTTTGGAGTTTTTGGGGTTGGGTATTTGGTTAAGCGTGGGTGGAAAGTTTAGCGAGGTGTATCGAGTTCAGTTTTTTTTTCATTTTTTTCATTTCCATTTAATATTACAAAATTTGAAAATTGATTTTGAATCTAATCTATTGTATTTTCCAAACTGACAAATTGTATGTAGGTATGCGGTAGGAGGAACTGACGAAGAATGGTCGAAAGTTACTCTGGATCCAAGCAAAAAGACTTCAGCAATGGTTTCAATTTCGAGTTCCAAGAAACGGTTAAAGACGTTGGAGACGACTGCAGCATCGTTGGCGGAGAAGTTTCGGGGAGAAAAAAGTGGAATTGTGGATCACAAAAATCTAGTCGGAAACAAAAAGAGTAAAGCAAAGGGGGCAAAAGGGTTGTAGAGTGACGTTTTCTTTGATACTACGGTTTTCTTTTGTGTTATTGGTATTGCAATATGCCAGGATTTTATTTAAACAAATTATAAAATATTTGGGAATCAAAAAGGAATTCCAATAATGATATTAATGTTTTTATTTAATCTTTGTATGGGCAGATCGTACTTTGAGATAAGATTGTACTTGTGATGGGTTTAGTTGTTGGATGTGTTTGTAAATTTCCGCGTTGTGGTATCTCAGGCCAGTTTTAGGATCCGTATAGTTTGCCTTTACACATATGATATTGGAGCGTTTATAAGTTCATATCATATGAGGTGAAACGGGAATACCTCTAATCCGGTGATATCGCAGTATTTTTTCTGTGGAAGTATAGAAGGTGGAGCTTCAATTGTCCAAACTGAAAAAAAACAGAAAATTTGGTCAAGAAAAGAATTCCAGAGCGGACTTGAAGTACGCACAGTTAATTTCATCAACGTTTCTTTCTAAAATTGTAATTTGTTTGAAAGTTTTTCGTCTCGAGGATAATTGGGCATTCGATTTAAATGATTTTGGTATAGTGTTGATGTTTGTCAATTCCGGAGACTTTGTAAGTCAGCAATTAACAAAATTAAGTGGTTAATTTCGAGTTTTGAACCATAGAAGTATGAAATTATTTACGTCTGGGATCATTTCAGAGTCTGACGACCTATTTAGTATAAAATTAATAACAAATAATGAGGCAAATTTGAAAGTGGAACAGACATTCCCAAAAATTGATTTTCCAGTCGAATGCTGGGCACAGCCAAGCCATAATTATTGAATCATCAACAAATGTCTGTGGAGGAATCGAACAACTGTACTTATTATAAAACCGGCTCCATATTTGAATCTTCAATTGGTTATTCACGGTAAAGTGTCGTTAAAAGACCTTCAAAAGTTTTGATCGTGACTCGGAAGCTTTCATTTTTAGTGCGGTGAAGAAAAATAACCTTATATTTGTGTCTGGAACGACGGCAATTGATTACGAAACGAATGAAATAATGTTTCCTGGTGACGCATACAACCAAACCAAGTATGTTATCTCGGTGATAGAGGAAGCGTTAACCGCGTTGGGTAAAGTTTCTACTGAAGCAACCAGAATCCGTGTGAAGTTACTGAATCTATGTTATTGCATAGGATCTAAGCTATCAGATGTTGTTAGAATTCGAATGTTTGTCGGAAACATTGCTCGAGATCAAAACGATATTGGGAAAGCGATTAGTGAAATGTTTAAGAGGAAAGGAATTTATCCAGCTGCAACCATGGTGGGAGATTTGAAGTTTGTTGATGAGAAAATGCTAGTGGAAATAGAAGCAGATGCAGTGATCTGAGTTTGATTGTTCACCTTTTTGTTGTCTGCAATCTGAGACTCAACAACAAGGTGGGAAATTCATTTAAAGGAGCATTAAATGAGATCTTATCACTGCGAAATGATTCAAGTCGAAGCCTATGTGGAGATATTGCTAATTTCAAAGATTTTTATGAACAAACTAAGGAACCTTGACTTTGGATAGTCAGAAAATGTGCCAGATTGAGCGACTGATTTCAATATCGCTAGATGCGTCTTTCAGAGTAGAGATTGAGTTCAAACTTCTGGATCGATTCATTTACAACTCACTGAATATATTCTCAACCAACAGCACTTTTTATTCCAAGCTTAAACTGAAAAGCATACTCACGAACCTCAATAAACACGAAGGTTCTTAAGGTTCTTAAAGGTTTGAAGACGGCAAAGCTTAACAGGAGGTTTGACAGGAGGAACGACGACAAAAATTCAGCAAATAAAAAAGCATGTTTTCAAACATCGTTAAATCCCTCAATAAAATACTGCCCGTAACCGCAGACAATTTAAACAGATCTTTCGCTCAATCAACATGGTTTTTGACAAGTGGAAAGGAAATGAATTTTGTGACGAAAAACATTCTCTCAAACTGGTCGAGTGGCGGCTGCGATAATTTGTAACTTTTTCAACATTACATATTTCTAAATCGCTTATTGTAACCTTTACAGAATACATACCGCTGTTTCCTTCTTACGGCAATCTTCTCCCCCAAATGTAGAGAGCTTCAGAGCTCTTTGCTTGGATGTTATTCGCTCAACTCTTCGCGGTGATCTCTCTCCCGACTCCGCTTCCTCTTTTTTTACATCGCTATATTCAAATCTCACAAATGATGCTCCGTTTGTAAAAGGTGAAATTGTGTCTGCTATGATCCCGCCAATACCTGTATCCGACAATTTCTATCTTCCAAATGTTCTGGCCGACGAATTGTGGTTAATGGATATAGAAACAGACCAGTCAATGATAACCGATGCAAGTGGGATCATTCCCCACTCACACCCGATTTATTCAGGATTCGCAAACACTTCAAAACCACTACAAGTTTCCGAAGTTCGACAAAGATTATACGCATTAACCAAAGAATTGATGGTACGAAAAAATTTGAACTTCTTTTTTTTGCTTCCCTCTCTCCTCTGTTTCCTTACGGTTCCTCCCGTCTGTTACAAGAGCTGAACGAAACCCAAAAAAAGGATTTATTAGTTATTCGACAGAAAAATCTAATCAAAAATTTCCTTATATCAGAAAGACGAATTTATACCCCACATCATAATGCACGAACGATTCGAACCGGAATTTCTGGAAGCTACGGGATTAATTCAATCACATGTTTTTCTTTCAAAGAAAATGGTTCGCCTCAACACTGTAATGCTCTACAAACAGCAAAAATTCAATCTATTGCGTGAAGAGTCGGAGGGATATTCGAAACTAATCACGGAATTGACGGCCAATCTTCCACCTCTTTGTGAGTCAGAGTGGTTCACAAATCGCGCGAAAGTTGAAGCTGATAGGAAGGTTGCAGTGGAG
The DNA here is from genome assembly GCA_027600645.1 of Nowakowskiella sp. JEL0407. Lineage (NCBI taxonomy): Eukaryota > Fungi > Chytridiomycota > Chytridiomycetes > Cladochytriales > Nowakowskiellaceae > Nowakowskiella > Nowakowskiella sp. JEL0407. Next base: position 7,776 of record JADGJK010000018.1, on the reverse strand, counting down.
GATAGAGTTGTTGTCGTGCTTTCGGTGATTAAGAGTTTGATTGGGTATTTCGATTTAGATCCGAATCGGGTGCTCGACATTATTTTGGATGTTTTCACCGCGAACGTTACGGATCAGTGGGATTTTTTCGTGCGTTTGTTGGAATGTAGTCCATGGAAAGTGAGAAAAGTTCGAAAGCGTGTTCCTCCACCGTCGCCGAAGAACGCAATGGATATGGCATTAGATGAGGTTCCGAGTGTTCCGGATACCTCTGAAAGTGTGGAAGAATCGGCAGATGGTTTGGTGGTGGTTCAAGAAGATAGATCAGTGTGTGCGTCGGTGTTGGGATTCAAGTTTGCGTATTACAATTTCCCTGAAACGACGACCGCTCCTCCACCACAGTTATTCTGGGTTGCGGCTCTGCTAATTAAACATGGACTAGTTCAATTGGAAGCGCTGTATCCCCATTTATCACCGTCGGATGAAGACGTGGAGAAAGAGTATGATGATTACGTGAATGAATTAAAGGAGAGCGAAAAGGAAACGGGTCAATTTAAAGAAAGTGCGGTATGTCAAATGCAAAATCGATTCGAGATTTGATCGACTCATTCTTGATATTTAGTTGGCGAATTCAGTTCTATCGGACGACATGGCACCAATGTCCCGTACCGAAAAAATAGTCGAAGATTCCTCATCAAAGCCAGCAAAAGTATGCTCAATAAGTGAATTTTTGATTTTTGATTCAATGATTTTAATTTCTCCCTCCCTCCTTTTTTATTTTATTTTATTTTTTTTTCAAGCCTGCAACGTCAACCAAAAAGATAAATCAAAAATGTGCACTTGCTCGTTGTTTAATGGGAATCGGTGCTCGTCCGCAAGCAACCCGTATCCTCTCACGACTTCCATTTTTGGTTTCGCTTGATCCAGAAATTGCGGAATTCATGTGCCGCGCGCTCCACATTGTCGTTGAACCCCTTTACAGCAATATCCGAATCCCGCAAATAGTTCCACCAACAGATTCGATTATTAACGGCGCCAAAGAGACTCCCGCAATACCAGTGAACACGCTAAATCACAAATTTTGTCCCGTATTTGAACGAGTACAATGTGGTTCACGAAGGAAACATTTCCCAAAAGTTAAATTCTTTTATCAACCTTGGAAGGACGGGTTGCCGGTTATAAATGATGCAAATGAGTTGCTGCGGTATTTAAAACAGACGCTGCCATTGATCGGTCCGCATTTGCATCGGGATGTGGTGTTGATGGCCAAATTGATACGAGTTGGTCGATCTCACATCGAATCGGTAATACATATTGTTTTACTGTACTTAATTTCACTTATTTTTTTCTTTCTCGCAGGCTGCGAAAGATGTCTCTGGAGATTTGAAAGTGCTCAACGGTATCAAAGATTCGTGGGCTTCCATCATAGCGAAATACATGTTCCCGGCAATCTCGCAAATATACGCCAATCCTGGATTAAATCAAGAATTATGGTCTTTGATTAAACTCTTTCCGTATCAAGCTCGATATGCGTTGTACGGAGAATGGAAACATGATACATACAAAATTCCTGAAGTCGCGCTTGCCGGGGCTGCTTGTCGAGCGGATACGAGATTCATTATGCGGTTTGTATCATTAGATAGTTTTCAATTACTCGTGATAAACGATATATTTATTATTTTAGTCGATTATCGAAAGATAACGTGAAACAATACGGTCGACGAATCGGCAAAGTTGTTCACTCGAATCCAACAATCGCGTTCAGCATAATTCTCGACCAATTACAGAGTTACGATAACCAAATCACATACGTCGTGGATGCATCGCGATATCTGACAGATTTGGAATTTGACGTTTTATCGTTTTGTTTAATCGAAGCACTTTCGAATCCGCGAAAGGAACGAATGAAGGAAGATGGAATGTCGGTTGCGAAATGGATTATTGCGTTGAGTAGTTTCACTGGGACGTTGTGTCGAAAACATGGAATTGAATTACAGGGGTTGTTGACGTATATTGCGAATAAGTTAAGTATGGATCAAGTGTATGATTTGGTTGTGCTTCAAGATATTATTGGAAATATGGCGGGAGTTCGACATGTTGATGATGCTACTGAGAGTCAATTTGAAGCGTTGGCGGGAGGAGAAACGTTGAGGAGAGAAGCGTTGATGTTTGAAAGCGTGAGAACGACGCGGAAACCGAGTATGAGGTTGTTGAATGCGTTGTTGGATTGTAATTTGATTAAGGCAATGGGAGTTTTGATTGCGCAGCAGCGACGGGATTGTGTGTTTAGAGATGAGACCAAGGAGGTGAAAATTTCGAGTACTGCGTTTGATCATGTACGTAATTTGATTGAAATCTTTTTAATTTTCCCGTAATGAATTTAATTATTGAAATAGTGTCATAAAGTATTATTGCAATACTTTGAGTTTTTGTCGATTTTGGATAAGGCAAAGTATGCGGAAATTTTTCCTTCTGTCAAAGAATTGTGTTTGGTTTATGGAATCGAACCTGAGATTGCGTTTCATATTTTACGACCTACGTTATCGTGGTACATGCAATCACAAGATTCCCTTAAGATCCAAAATCCGAAACTATCGCAGTTGACACAAAACGAAGGGATCTCAAGTCCTGCAACGCCGACATCAGCAAATGGAGAGGCACCGGAAAGCATGGCAATGGTGAGTTATTTTTTAAGTTTTGCGTCCAAAATTCTAAATGTTTTCTGAATAGGACCTTGACGGAGAACCGGATACAAAAACGAGCGAATGGTTTACAAAAGTCGTTGAAGAAGTGATTCCAATAATTCCCGCAACCGTATGGGAAACCATATCACCACATTTCTACGTCACGTTTTGGCAATTATCACTTTACGACATTTACGTGCCCAGCGCTCGATACCGACTTGAATTCTCGCGACAGCAAAAATTGTTACAGCAATTAGAAGAGGAATCACGAAGCGGTGGAGTGCCTACGACGCAAATGTTGATGAATGATCCAGTTTTGTCTAACGCGTTGGCTGCTAATGGAGGTGCAGGATTAAGAAATACGGCGGCGGCGGCAACGAAGAGGAAGAAGGAAAAGGAGAAGATTAATTTGATGATTTCGCAGTTACAGCGGGAGTTGAAGATTCAGGAAGAGAATCATCAGAGAGTTATGGCGAGATTGGAGAAGGAGAAGGTTGAATGGTTTCAATTGGGTAAGTTATTGTTTGAATTGTTCTTGATTTTACCTGATTTTTTTTTTTATTGCAGTCAATTCCAGAAAAGATATTGTGATTCAGTTGATGCAGTATTGCTTTATACCACGTTGTATGCTTTCGACGAGTGATGCTACTTATTGCGCAAAGTTGATTTTCCAATTGCACTCACTTGCCACTCCAAATTTTTCCAGTTTATTGATTCTCGACCGAGTAAGTTGTGATGTGTTTTTGTGTCATTTTCTTGTTGTAGATATGTTGTTAATTGACTTCAACTAGGTTCTTAGCAAGGAGCTATTACAATCACTCATTATCTCAAGCACAGAAAACGAAGCACGAAATTTCGGACACTTCCTAGCTGTCACACTTCAAGTAATCACAGCGTGGCATCACAGTCCAGAACGATTTGCACGAGAAGCGAAAGGCGACGGTTTACCCGGATTCCAAAGACGATGGAACCCCGGCCCATCACCAACTCACAAGATCCCCGACGCCGATTTAATCGATTTTGAAGATTTCCGACGAGCTATGAGTAAATGGCACAGTAAACTCGGCAAAGCGTTTGAAACGGCGATGTTGTCTGGGGAATATATGCAAATACGCAACTCGTTGATTATTCTTGACCGCGTGCAAGAGTACTTCCCGTTGTTGGTGACTACGGGTAAGAGTTTAGAGGTTGCGGTAAAGTCTTTGCAAGGAGATTCGAGGGAGGATATTAAATTGATGGCGCAATCTTATGGAGTGAAGTTGAAGAATAGTCGGAGTAAATGGATTGAGCCGAGGAAGTTTGCGATAATTCTTACGAGTGTGAAGTCTGGTGGGGTTGAAACGAAGGTTGTGGAAAGTGTTGCGAGTAAGACGGAGAGAGAAGAAAAGAAAGGTTTGGAGGTTGAGAAGATGGCGCTCGATGAGAAACGTTCGGGTGCTTCTTCGACTTTGACGACACAGCAATCAAATAATGGAGTGGAAAAGAGTGAGCCGTCAAGAGAGACTGAGAAAGTTAAGACTGATAAGGTTGAGAAAAGTGATAGAATTAGTAGCCGTGAAACTGATGCCCCTCCGCAGTCTGGATCTTCTGCAACTCAGAACGACTCAAGAGGTAAAGGTGAACGAGATGACAGAATGGAGAAGGGAGAGATTCGAGAGTCCAAAGACCGGGGGAGTCGAGAACGTGGAGAAATTCGAATGATGCGAACCGCCTCTACTGCGTCTACTGGAACACTTCGTGGTCATGAAACGCCGAATTCAGGATCAGTGCCAGCGTCACCGCGGAAAACGGAGGCGCAATCACCTAGTGATGGGTCTAACCGAGCGAGTGGGAAGCCTAAAGCAACGGAAAGTCGATCTGAACGACCAGAAAAGGAGAAAGATCGGGAACGAGACAAGTCTAGGTCTGCACATTCACCGGAACGAACCACTAAAAATTCTAGTACGAGGAATGGAGGCAGTGATAATCCAATGAGAGCAACTCGACGAGATAAAGATGATGGAGATAGGGATTCAAAGAAGGATCATGAACGTAGTGAAAAGACGTCACGAAGTACTCCGCGAAGTGAAAACTCGAAAACTAAGATTGACGCAGAGAGCAATAGTAAATCGGTGTTTGATCGAATTGGAAGAAAGGAAGATGATCGGAAGTCTGATGGAGATCGAAGGAAGGATACAGATCGGGATGGACGAAGACGAGAGAGCGGAGTTGGTAGTTCTAGGAATGATAAGGATCGAGAGAAAGATAAAGAGAAGGATAAGCAAAATGGTAAGAGTGACAGTAGGAGGACAAAGGAGAAGGTAGAAATCGTTATCTTTTGCCTTCATGTTTGGTACTGAATTCGTTTTTTTTTATTGATTAGGATTCCAGTAGTCAAGAAACTGGTGACGAAAGGAAAGAAAGGAAACGAGATAGGATGGAGAAAGACGACGATCGTGAAGCATCAAAAAGAAGGAGGAATGAAGAGGACCAAAGTAAGTCATTTTGTCATTTTTATGGTTTATTTTGTTCAACAGACACTATATTTATTAGGACCCTCATCTAAAGAATTAGATAAAAAGAAAGATGATCGCTCCGAATCGAGTACCAGGAAGCGAGGCGCGGAAGATGGTACCTCATCTTTATATTGCTAAAGGGAGATTTATTTAAAAATTTGTTTTCAAAGGAACATCAACTGCTACAATGCGAACAGTCACGATTTTGCAGTCTTCCGATTCAACGAAGCGTATAAAGGGAACCGAAAGTGAACGATCTGTTGTTCGGAGCTCAATAATCTCGCATGCACTTCCTCCACACCCTGGAAAAAATAATCAACAATCAAAAGAAGGGAGTGATCGATCTCGAAAGGATAGTACGAGCAGTAGTAGGAAATCAATTGGATGAAAAGAAACATAAGTTATTTTGTTATCATGAGGACATTTTTATGAAGTTAAAACATTTGGGATGTATCATGACTCAAACTTAACAATATTTACACCCCCAGTAGAATAACATTAAAAATCCCAGAAATGCCCAGCATTGCCGCCAAAATGTCAAAAACTGGAACGGCAACGCCGCCCGTCAAAATCCAAAATAACCTTCAAATCATGTTTAAGCTCGAAAAAATAATATTTCTTCTGTTTATATTCTCTGCTCCCATACTGTCACAATCGCAAGCGAAACTCTTTCCCGACTGCCACATAACTGGATGCAGTAGCGAAATTTGCACCTCCTCAACATTCCCAATTGTTTCAACTTGCATCTACTTGCCTCACTTCAAATGTCTCCAAGCGAATACAACCTCATGCAACAAGATGGGAAGTTCAGGAGATTGCGGGTGGGTGATGGACGATACGTTAGCGAATTGTTTGCAGAGTTTCAATGTGACCTTGAGTTCCATATCGAATTACACGGTGTCGAATACCACGGGACAGAATTCTTCTGCGACGGGGAGTAGCTCGCCTTCTCCTAGTGGGAATGTGAAAGGGTCGGCGGGGAGGAGTGTTGCAGTTGGGTTGGGAAGTTTGTATTATGGGTTGATTTTGTTTGTTTTGGTTTTATAACGAACGTTTTTTGGATGTTTTCATGTTTTTAAAAGTTTTGATATCCGTTTTTTATCTTTTTATTTGGGAACTGGTTCTGTCGATTGCAAAATTTAAATTCTGATTGTTGAATTTGAAAATATACATACATATTTTGTGGCCGGAGCTCTTACATTGATAAAATAAAATTGCTGTTCGATGCTGCATTTGCGATGCTGCAGGCCATTAGGGAATGGGCAGAACGTCGAAACGTAAAACAGGCGCTTCAATTCGTCAACACAGTAGTAACCTTGGTTCAAGCTTTGTATATGTGTGATTTGATATTGTATATTTGTGATTTGCTACTTTTTTTTGGTTGATTTTGTTTTTAATTCATTATTCTGCGAGATTTGGATTAATTATTTGATCATGTTTACGCGAATCATACGTATTTAAACTCTTTATTGTAGGCGATTTACATAAATCTTAGGGAAACACAGTATCAATTGAGGGCAAAAGCGAGCTTCGCCATAGGCTTGCCTAGTCACACTCATTTTAAAAGAAACGGACCAGCCACTGCAACCTGTCAAAATGTTTTCCACTCAACAGCAACAGCAAAAAGACATCGAAGTATTTTCGCATTTTATTTCTTTCTAAAGATATAAACTAAATAATTATAATTATAGGTTGTTTCGCCGCCTTCCGACGGTATTTCGGATCTCGCGTTCAGTCCTGTTGCTGATTATCTCGCTGCTTCAAGTTGGGATAATCATGTAATTAAGTTTTTTTCGATTTTTGGTGAGACGAGGTGGTATTAACGTTTATTTTTTTTGTGTTTTGTGGATTTTCCATAGACCAGAATCTGGGAAATTCAAGGAAACGGTTCGTCAATTCCCAAAGCACAAATTGAACACACTGCACCGGCGCTCTGTACTTCATGGTCAAAAGTAAAACATAAACATCAACAGTACATTTTAAAAAGATTCATATGCTTTTTCTTAGGACGGAACAAAAGTGTTTTCAGGAGGCGCAGATAAGGTTGGAAAAGTGCTAGATTTACAAACGGGACAAACTTCGCAGTTTGCATCTCACGATGCGCCGATTAAGTGTTCGCGATGGGTAGATGGAGTTAATGGAATGAATAATATTATTGTTACTGGAAGTTGGGATAAAACAGTCAAGGTAATTTTTGAATCTAATTTTTGCAATTTGAAATGTAGATTAACTTTCGCAAACAATTTTGTATCAAGTATTGGGATTTGAGAACACCGACTCCGGCTTCAGTATTACAGTTACCTGAACGTTGTTATACCATGGACTTGGTGTTTCCCTTGATGGTTGTTGGAACAGCGGAGAAACATTTGCTTGTGTATCATTTGGCGAATCCGACGGTTGTATTTAAGAATGTTCCGTCACCGTTAAAGCATCAAACGAGAGTTGTATCATGTTTTCCGTCTGCTACTGGGTTTGCAGTTGGATCTATTGAAGGTCGAGTTGGGATTCAAAACGTTGAAGAGAAAGATGCCAGGTATGTTAGAGATCTTCGATTTTTTTTTTTTTTTTTTTTTTAAAATTTTTAAAAAAAAATTTTTTTTAATTTTAAATTTTTTTTA